>JNBR01002435.1:0-59478 GCA_002081595.1 Achlya hypogyna
CGCATCCGGGCAGTGGCTTACTAGCAGTCCATGCTCGGACAGCATATCTTTTTTATGACTGCCAAAGAGTTTGTTATCTTCAGTATGTTGGTATCGCGCTCTGTGCAGACTGCTGTACCGACACTAGCATCGAAAGGGTCAAGAAGTTGGATGTAATCAACGTTGAATATCACATTGCTCTCGAGGCATTGAGAGACTGCCGTCCTCGTTTCGTTCCTCAAGCTCGTAGTCCGGCGTCTCTAACATTGCCATACTTTTTTCGCGCGCAGTAAACGTCACAGAAGCAGTGACAAGGTATTTCCTTCGAGCGTGACCAAATAACCAGTCGCTCAAATTGTCCCCAGCATTTGTCTTCTAGTTCAGTAGTAAGTCGCTCAGTCTGCTTCAACCACCGCGACATTGAACTTCTGTGGCTGGTCCCGCTAAGACCCAAATGCAAAGAATGGGAGGCCGCTACTCCTAAGACAATTGCGTAGTGATATTGGGTTTGTGCTATCTATTAAGCGACTAGGCAGTGGAGCCTGTGGCCACCAGGACTCCTACCAAGCCGCACAACATGCAGTACATCTAGACATGCAAACCCATCATGCTGTCCGTATGCAACTTTGTGGGGCATTGGGCTTGGCAACGTCTTGTGACGCGCAGTGCCCTGCGCCACAACTTCCTGCAACACTATTACCACAAGACTTAAGTGCGACTGCACCCAGCGACAGAGCTCCGGGGGCTTCTCCGACGATAAACAGTTTCCTCGTGAGCAATGGGCTGATGCATCCAGAGTCACGGGCCAGAATGCAAACAACAGGGCTCACAGCGGTCCTCTTTGACAGCTGCAACAGCGCCCATTGAACATTCTCAATGTACGAGAAAGCCACCTGCATTAACAAGTTATTAATTTGATAGCTGAGTAAATAGTCGAACCTCGTTACCAACACGGGCGTTTGACTACAGCATCGAGAATGCACTCACTCCAAGATGCAGAAATCCAAGAATTGTCATGTTATTCTTGATAAACTCTACTGCCCTCTCATCCATCTGACGTGAAGTTGTTCATGACTAAAATAGAAGCGTTAAAATAGTCGCATCAAAGACGACATTCATCTTTCAAGACGAGGCTGCCATGTTGCGTGCTGTCCCCGCGTCCACGTCTCTGGCAGAGACGTTGCCTGCGCTCGCAGACGTCGACCGCAGCCTGGAACGCGTGCTGGCGACCACATTTTCCGACGAGGCCTTTCCGCTACCGGGGATCGCCGCCCTCGTGAGCCATGCACAGCGTGTGTTGAAAGCTCTGGCCGGTGCATGTCATCAGCCGATCGGGATGCGCCAGGTGGACCCCATCGAAGTCCAACGCATGCTCTGTGAATTTGTCGACTGCATGCCAGCGGCGCAAGCCACCCGCCTCGACCTCTTCGTCCATTACCCGTCCATCGTTCACCAACTAGGCAGCATCCAACACATGGCCAGCCAGTTTTTGCCTACGGACATCGTGGATTTTGACGCTTCCAACTGGGTGGCGGACATGCCATTGTTGCAAGAGTACGTCGAGTCCGAGGCACTATTTCAGGACGCTGCCGACTGGATGGATGCGAAAACGCGAGCGATGCTTGAGGCCGCCGCCAACTTGACGGATCGGATGCCACGATCTTTGTTCAACGACACGGCAAACCAACAATTGCAATGGACCGCCAAAAACTACTGGGATCTCGCCCTCAAACGCATCGATGGGGAGGCTAAAAGCATCAAATCTGTGAGCGTCGAGTCCGTGGACGTCAACAATGTCGCCCCCAATGACAGCGCTCCGTGGCGCATCACCTTGGACGACGTCGTCATCGACTCGGCGCCGTTTGTGTCCACGCCGACTCTGGCGTTCTACCGCGGGACGTATTGCGGTCAGCGCGTCGTTTTCGAGCAGCATGCGTCACCAAATGCTGTCACCAAGGACATCACGACGCGATTGTCGCTGGCGCACCCAAACCTCTTGCGAGCGCTGCATGCCAGCGATAGAGGACCCCGGCTTGGCGTCCTCTCGGAGCAGCCCGAGTACGGGACGCTCTCGGTCTTTCTCCGACTTGTGCCCGTGTCCCTACCCTTGCGGCTCGAACTGCTTCTCGGTGCCGCGCAGGGCCTCGCATATCTCCACGCCCACGGCGTCGTGCACGGTGCTGTATCCACCGACACCATCGGCGTTTGCGACGCGGTGGGCGGTACCTACGCGGCCAAGTGGAGCTTTCACGGCATCAAGGCAACGCCGGCTCCCGAAGGTGACGCGACGACCACTGCTAGCGACGTCTACGGCTTTGGGCTTTGTCTCCTGCGCACACACGGGGGTGCGTCGTTTGCCTTGGACGGCAGCGCAGAAGACACGGTGGCCAAGGTCGCGCGTGGAGAGCGACCGGAAAACATGTCGCGGGAGCTTTGGTCGCTCTGCCAGCGCATGTGCCAACGGAGTCCCCAAGACCGACCACCGATGGCCAGCGTCGTTGCGACGTTGGAAGCTGCGGTGCACCTGCACAGCCCACCAGTGGGGACATGTCCGCCGCCGGACCTTCATTTTGAGAAACGCACACCAGTTGTGGACCCGGCAGCACGTCAGCGCCAGCGCAGTCGACGGCGCGCCAAGGTGTGTGCCGTACTGCTTCTTTTGTTGTTGGGTGGTGCTGTGGCTGCCGGGATCGAGATTGCTGCAAGCATTGACGGCTCCAATGCCGCAGGCAACTCGACGAATAACTCGACGCCGAACGCCACAAGCAATGGAACCCTTCCAGTGATAGTGGTGCCGCTTCTGGATCGCGTCTACGAAGTGTCAACGCTTGCGGGCACAGGAAACCCGGGAATGGCTGGTGGTCCTGCACTGAATTCCTCGTTCATGCTTCTACAAGGCATTGCAGTAGACGATACGGCAACTTACGTGTATTTTGGTGATCAATATGGGCTTCGCCGCCTCGACCTAGTTGCTGGATTAGTGTACGCGTTCGCAGGGATCGTGACCACGCCGGGGTCGTACGATTCCATTGGAAGTGGCTCATCTTTTGCCAGCCTCACAAGCCTAGCGTGGGCCGACTCCACAACGCTGCTCATTGCCGACCAAATGAACAATAAGATTCGACAAGTGAACACGACAACTTCAGCCGTGTCCACAGTCGCCGGTAGCTACTACGGTAACACCGACGGCCCCGCACTTTCGGCCGCCTTTGCCATGCCCTCTGGCGTCGCGTACGGCTCCAACAAGATCTACGTGGCAGACACAAGCAATGTCTTGATCAAAACCATTGACGCGGGGTACGTATCAACGCTCTCAGGCACCTATAACAACGTTGGCGCGATGGCGGGCACAGCACCCACGTACCAGCATCCTGTGGGCCTCGCAGTGGCCCCGAGTGGCATCGTGTACATCGCTGACTCGGGAAACAATATGATCCGCAAGCTGTACACCAACGGCACCGTCGTCAACATTGGCAGCGGAACCAGCGGCTTTGCTAATGGTTCCAGTAGCATTGCCGAGTTCAACAACCCACAGGCTGTCACGGTGGACACAAATGGGAACGTTTTCGTCGCCGACACGGGCAACAGTTGCATTCGTGCCATCGACCTGGACGACAATGTGCTAACGATCGCTGGCACATGTGGCTCAAGTGGCCACCAAGACGGTGCCGCCGCCAGCGCACTTTTCTCGCAGCCGGCTTCGATTTGCATCGGCTCCAACGACGTCTTGTACGTCTCCGACACAAGCAACTACCGCATCCGGGCAGTGGCTTACTTGTAGTTCGAGTTCTGCGGTATTAGAAGGTGAATAGTTTATTCGATGCGTCAATCAGATGCTCAGGAAACACGATTGCACTTTTGCTATGTGATGCGCGCAACCCTGAAATGTTCCACATTCATAGGTCCTCGCGGCTGTCAACACCAATGCGGAAACCATCAAGCACCACAAGAATGTTGAGCGAGCTCGCCACGAAGGCACGAATCCCTGGCGCTTCAGGATGTGGAACGCTGACGTTGCCATGCCAAAGTTGATGTTAAAGTGTAATGCGTAAGTTAAATGCGCTCCGAGTGCCTTCTCACGGGGCATATCGGGTACATTTTAGTTCGAGCAACTTCAGGTAGTCTACAGGGCCTAATTACAAGCATGTACTTAGCTTCAGTGTATATTGACTAATAAACAAGGAAGAGTACGGCTACTAGATGCTGCACCACAACCAGAAGTAGCGTTTGCGCCTAACGCACAGTCATACCACATGGGGTCGTGGTCGTCACAAGGCAGCACCAGGTCGCGCGCCTTCACCCACGCAGTCGGTCCTGGCTGCTGGGCTCTTCAACCTCGGAGCTACATGGTGAAGAGGCTGAAGGTTCTTGGTTTGCGTCACTCGGTTTGCCATTTGGGGCGTGTTCGTGCCTCGTCACTGATTTGTGCACGCGTACTTTCGCCAGGTCTGCCGACAGCCAAATTTACAGCCACAACGCTCCTTAATGCTGCCATTGCGCTGGTGTAAGTCCAGTCAGTGTGTCGCCCCCGTTGCAGCTTGAGGTGAGGTTGCGTCGTTCACCAATTACCTGTCGAGCAAATAACCGTCGAGTCGTTGGCACTTCCTCATGCCCCGAGGTGCTCTTACAAGCCACAGTCGATGAGATTACATTATAGCATCCACGGGCCGTGGGATGTCCACATGCCTCTCAGGTGTGCTTGTGAGCATGCAGGACCATGATGTCCAAGGGTACGAAGGCAACCACCGCAGCTTCAGTGGGGCGTATGTTGCTGTAAGTTTGTTCAGGCAACTCCCGTCCGTGCCGAGTACGACGCACCACAGCGATGACTGGGAGCATTCACTTATGCACCTGCTGTGATTTGGTATCGACTCGGCTTGTCCATGTTCTAGGTGGTGTAGCTAATGGGGTAGCCCAAGCTTTACAGCAGGTCCAATTCGATGACGAGGTTCGCTTCGCCCATAGTTCGAACCGGTGCCGGGTGGCGCTTACACTGGGCTCCATCGAGACGGTGGCACAAAGCAACCACCAGCTGATTCTCCTGGCATCTACCAAGTGGATTGATGGCCTCGTGACTGTGTGTCAGGTCGTTGGGAACGGTTTGCCTTAAAATAGTTATTGTGTCAATATCGACCATGGACGACGACGAGACGGTACCCAAGGGACTCGATGAGCCCAGCATGGAGCCGACGTCGCTCGAGTCGCTCGAGAAGGACTTCCAGGAAGTGCTCACGGAGCTCGTGGGTGACAAGTCGCTCGAGCGCTTTCGCCTCGAATACGAGAAGCTCCACCGCGCGCTCAAGAAGAGTTCACTCCAAGAGAAGAAGCTCATCAAGAAATGCCGGGAGCTCAATGGCGAGATCGTCAACAACGCCGCCAAGGTGCAGACGGCGCTCAAGCTGTCGCAGGAAGATCAGGCCACCATCGCGTCGCTCAAGAAGGAGATGGAGAAGGCATGGAAGATGGTCGACGCCTCTCACGAAAAAGAGATTCGTGCCAAAGAAACCATTACACAGCTTAAAGACGAAATAACCAACCTGAGCCGGCTCGTGGAGCAAGGGTACGTCCGGGGGCGGCGGCGAACGTCTCACGCAAGCGACCAGGGCGGGGCTGAGCATCGGCCAAGAGAACATGATGAAGGAGCTCATTAAGGCCAAAGAAGAGCTTTCCCGCAGCAACGACGAGCACGAAACCAACGCGCGGAAGGACCACCAACGCATGCAAGAGTTGCACGCGCGCATCGCGGAGCTCGATGAGACAAAGAAGCAGCAGAGCGCCGAAATCCAGGCGCTCAAGGAGAAGATTGTGCTCAAGACGGTGGGGTTGCGCTCGCCCCACTGCTCACATGTGCCTAGAACGAGCAAGAACGTGAAAACCGGCGCAAAGAGCGTCTCGACAAAGAGATCAAGGATGTTAAACTCAAGCTCGAGAAGAAGACCGTCGAGAGCACGGCGCTCACCACGGACATGACTCGTGCGCAGTCGCAAATCCAGGCCCTTGAAAAGCAGGCGAGCGACAACCAAGGTGCCCCATCTGGCGCCCTTCTGCACACCTAACAACTCGTAGCTGCCATGGAGAAGTACGTTCGTGACTACGAGACGCTGTACAACCGCAGCCAAAAGCTCTCGGACGTCCTTGGCGAGCAGGTACAACGACCAGCACCTCGCAGGCTGCACGACCAGCGACGTAGACGGACCGTGCTGCTCAGCTGGAGCTCCACCGGCGGGACCTTGAAAACGAGATCAAAGCCAAAGACGACGAGATTACTAAGCTCAAGCTGGAGAAGGGCGCGGCCGAGCGCAAGATTGATAAGGAGAAGCGCAACACGCAGAAGGTCGAGGAGAAGCTCGAAGAGGAGCGCACAGCCAAGATCGTACTGCAAACGCAGCTCAAGTCGATGCAGAAGGACCTCGACACGGACAAGAAGATTGAGGGTGCGCGGCCGACCGCTTGCAGGGCTGACACCGCCGGTAGATGCACAGAAGGCAGAGCTGGAGGCGCTGGAGCGCGAGCGTGGCATCCAGATCAAGAACGTGCAGAAAGCTGAAGAGCGGATCCGGCGCGTGACAGACGAAGTCAAGACGAACGAGCGCGTGGCCAAGAACCTCGAGGCGGAGCTCAACGGCTACAAGACGGAGGCTGCGAAGCAGCGCAAGCTCATCTACCAGCTGGAAAAAGAACGCGAGAAGTACGGCATTGAAGCGAGTGAGCAGCGGAACCTGTACCTGCAAGCGCAAGAAGACATCAAGCTCAAGGACATGCGCATCTACGAGATGCAAAAGAAAGTGACTGAGGGCGAGGGAAAACTCAAGCAGCAGCAGCAGCTCTACGAAGCCGTGCGCAGCGACCGCAACCTCTACAGCAAGAACCTCATCGAGTCTCAAGACGAGATCGCTGAAATGAAGCGCAAGTTTAAAATCATCAACCACCAGATCGAGCAGCTCAAGGAAGAAGTCAGCGCAAAGGACCATGCGCTTGTCAAGGAGCATTTCGACCACCAAAAGGTTGAAAAGCAGAAAGAGCAGCATAAGAGCGAGCTCGCGCGGCTGCGGTGCGGCAGGCGGGCTGCGCAAGGGCTCACGCGCGCGTAGCACGCTGCTCACGACGAACGAGGAGACAATCAACAACCAGGATGCCGAGATTCGCAAGCTCACCACCATGATCCGGCGCATGGACGAAGAGGCCCTCGAACAGAAGAAGGAATACGACCAGGTGATCAACGAACGAGACATCCTCGGGACGCAGCTCATTCGCCGCAACGACGAGCTGGCGCTGCTCTACGAGAAGCTCAAGATCCAGCAATCTACTCTAAGCAAAGGCAAGCACAACCGCGTCCTCCACGGCACTCAGACGCCGGCGTAGGCGAGACGCAGTACCAAGAGCGAATGGCCGACATTCGCGTGCTCAAGCTCAAGATCACCGACATGAAGCGCGAGTTGCACATTGCAAAGCACCAAGTGGGTCAGCTCGACGACCTCAAGCGCGAGGTGCTCCTGTCCATCGACAGGCCGCTGTACCCTTTCTGACTGCCCTAGGTGTACCACCTGCAGCGCGAGCTGTTACAAGAGAAGACCAAAGTCAAGGCGTTAAGCGAAGAGCTCGAAAACCCGATGAACGTCCATCGCTGGCGGAAACTCGAAGGCAGCGACCCGGCGACGTAAGTTGCTTTGCCCTGCTTCCGTGTCTCAAGCGGTGTAGCTACGAAATGATCCAGAAGATTCAGACGTTGCAGAAGCGCCTCATTCAGAAGACGGAGGAGGTCGTCGAGAAGGATTTGGTGATTCTCGAGAAAGACAAATTGTATGTTGAGCTCAAGAACATTCTGGCGCGGCAGCCAGGCCCCGAGGTCGCGGAACAGCTCAGCGTCTACCAGCAAACGCTGCGCGACAAAGACAAACAGCTCAAGGCGCTGCTCTCGGAGCAAAACATGTTCCAGTCCAAGGAGAATGAGCTCAAGTTTGAAATCGAGCGCCTCGCGCGGGAGCTGCACGACGTGAAGCGAAAGTACTACAAGAAGAAGCTTGACGATAAGCTCCAGGATGTTCCGGGATTGCCGTCGATTGCCAAACAAGCACCACAACCTGGTATGCATGGCGACAGATAGCAGGACCCAACACTCTCGTAGCGGTCTCGGAGAAGGTGCGCCATCTGAGCGAGCAGCAGAAGCAACTGGCGATTACATCGTCCAAGCGCTACATTGGGGGTGGTTTTAGCTTGAATCAGTAGTGAGAAGATTGTAGTAGAATACTCGTATTCCTCTGTCGAACGAGCATTTCAAGCCTGAGCATGCCTCAAGCGCCACAAGCATACGACAACTGTGTGAGCCACGCAATGCAATGTTCACTGGGGGCTGCACCGTGGGCAATAAATACTATGCCATGGGCTCGCCACCTTGTTTCCAACACCATCCAAGTCAAATTGGTGCAAGGTGGACCGCATTATTATTGTCGACAAGACGAGGTACTGTACAAAGCCAGGCACGTAAATGTATTCATTCCGTGCCTTGACGCTGCATTGCGGAGCGACAGTGCAATGGCTTGGCTGTCTTGACTGCTCAGCTCAACGAACTCAAACCGCGTCGTCGGTGTAGATCTCTTGCGCCGGCGATCTTTGCGCCCAAATGTGTCCCTGTCACACAGCTCCGAGGACGAACACCTGATGCAGCTCACGATCCGCGGCAAAGAGACGCTAGTCCGCCGCACGTTGGGCTCCATCGATTACTCACTCGACTACTAATGGAAACACAAGTGCCCATGCCAGCGACGCCACCACACGAAGGCGATCGCGTCAAGGTGCTCCGAACCTTCGACCTGCTACACAAGGACATTACGTTTGAGGCAATCTGCGAAATCGCCGCCAAGGTGCTGCAGGTCCCCATCGTCACTGTCGACTTCATTGACGAGCACCGGCACTGGCTCAAGTCGAGCATGGGCCTGGCCCAGCAGAACTTCGCGTTTGTCCAATCACCTTCCACGCCAGCGCCCCCATCATTCACGCGAGCAGTGAGCGTCATGGACCAGAAACTTCGCTCGAGCTGCGACCCAAGCATCCTGGAAACACGCGCGAGCACGGCCCTCAGTCATGAAGTCCTCTGCGGGATCAAACAACCAACAGCCATTTTCAAGTTCAACTCGAGTCGATCCAAGGTTCAATAGAAAACCAAAATCCGTAAAAACAACAAATTATAATCCATGACATATACACATCAATAGTAGGTAAATATCAGAAAATGGCTCCACGGAAATCACCCCGATCTGCCTAACAGAGAGTTATAACTCAGTGGTATCATACTCTGTATTTTCATCACTCTATTTTGTGACATAAAATGTCACAGGTATAGATTACCTACTAATGAGTACTCGGTCTAAGAACTGACTGGCCGTAGCTGCCACCGATCAAAACCCAAGCCGTCGCCACGCAAGTTGTCCAAACGACGAACAGACGGCCACTCTCGAAGCACTCGAGCAGCACCGTCCGAGCGGTGGCTTCCAGCGCAGCCGTCCTGTCGGTCGCGTGCGATGCAACGCACCAAGTTTAGACAACGCAATGCCATGTTCACAACGGCGCCTGCTCTAGAGTAAGGTTGTGTGGAACTACTGGTTTACGTCCCAAATGTCCACGTAAAGGGCGATGACGTCGGCGAGGTTCATGGGCTGCGGCAGCTCGTACGTTCGGCGCATCGACGCCAGCCCTTCGAGAATGAGGCTGCCGTCCACGGGCGGTCGGCGGGGAGGCCTATGCACGCGGGAGGGTGCTGTGACGGCCGATAGCGACGAGCGCACCTTGGAACCACCGGCGTCGTCCACTTGGCGCGGTTGGCCTGCCAGTTGGCGAGCCCCACGTTGTAAAAAGGCCCGTTACGACCCTGAGGCCACCACGGGTCGCCTACTTAGCTCTGCGCGTGAGGCAGCGGCGTCCATCGGAATCGTACCGTCGCTGGTGCCGGCGGCCAGCCGGAAGCGGTGAAGATAGAAGATGAGCCAGTCGAGAACCTCGGCGACTGCGAGTGTGCCCGCGTCTTCGTCCATGATGTGGCTAAAGCAGAACCCGTGGCGTTGCCCGCCCGTCATGACCTATATGGGCATCGTGATGTCAAGCGCAGGGGTGGCACCGACCTTGACGCGGAGGAGGTTGTCGACGTTGGCCACAGCCACATAGTCTCGGATCTAAACCGTGATGCAACGAGCAGAACGCGGCAGCGACACACCTGCTTCATGTCGATGTATTCGTTGCGGTCGCCGGCGATGAGCAACGTCGGCGTCGTGAGCGGAGCGGCCACGAGGTGCGTTGGGCACAGGAGCACGGCTGCGTCGAAGACCGCAGGAGATTCAGACGCCAGTGCAAGTGCGGCTTCGGACCCAACGCCGAGGCCAAGAATACCAACGCGCGCCACCTCGTGGAAGTTCTTGAGCACGTCGCGGGCTCCCCGGAGGCGGTCGAGCACGAGTGGTTGCTGCTCCATGGCCGCGCGCTGCCACGCGACGAAGCGATCAGTTCGACTCACCTCGTCGACAGCCGAGAGCGGAACAAAGGGCGCCTCAGGCACAAGAACCTTGTAGCCCTGCTCGGCGAGCTTGTCGGCAAAGGTCCTGATGTGGTAGCTGGCGTAGCCCGCGGCATCGGCGGCGATGACAACGCCGGTCATGATGCGACCCACATGGGCCTCCGGAAACACGAGGTACCCGCGGGTCGTACCTTCGCCAGAGCTCCACTCGATGACGCTGCCGGCGCCGACCTGCGTCGTCTGCATGCTCCCAGTGTATTTGTGGAGACGTGGTGTGGGCGTAACGCTACGGCCCCCCACGTCGACGTGCTATCGCACGACATGCCCTTGCAGATTCATACAAAAAGCAAGTCTGATTATGCTTGGTTAAAATTCAGGGTACCCTTAAAACGCCCGGAGGGTGTGCGAGGCAGGGTAGGCATCGACGGCGTCGGCGGTGCGGACGTCACAGTCGTCCACCGGCAGTGCAGTGGCCACCTCAATCGTACCACTGTCCTGGGACGCACTAGCCTAGACCTCGCGATCCTTCGCGGCGGACCGCCCGCGCAGATCTCATCCTGCGCTCCATCTCCATCGATGGGCGACAACGCACTCGTGTTTCTTGACATCGACGGTGTCTGCCATCCCGCGACCCACGCCGGCGGGGACGCTGCGAGCGACATGCTGTTTGTGGATGGCTCGATGCGGCTCCTGGTCGCAGTCGCAACGGCCGTGACGCCACCGGCCGCCGTTGTCCTCACGAGCACATGGCGCAAGAGCCCGGGTCTTGCCGCCCGCGCCCACGCTGCGCTGAAACGCTACGGCCTCCGCGTCGCCGGCGCCACGGATGTCCTCGGAGGTGCCGGCGTGGCGGTCCGCCAGGCCGAGATCTGCCACTATCTGCGAAACTTTCCCGCGACATGTTTCGTGGTCCTCGACGACCTGCCGCTGGCCGCGACCCCCTCCCGCGGCCTCTGGGGCCACGGTGCGCCGAATTCTGGCCACGAATCTTATTGCATCTTAGGCGCGTTTGCGACGCTGGGCGATCACTGCGTGCGCCCAGCCCCCGCCTCGGGCCTGCAGCCGTCCGACGCGACACAGGCTCAAGCCATCCTCCGCCACCGGCGCTGGACCGGCGAAAACTTCGACGTAGAGACGTAGGCACACCATGGAATCTGCATTACGCGTACACTAGCCCGTGATGATGCGCACGCCGCCGAGTGAGGCGATGTTGAAGGCGGCATCGGCGCTCGGCTGCTTGATGAACATCATGTTCTTGGGGATGCTGTACTCGGTGGCGACCCACTCGATGAGGGCGGGCCCAAAGATGCTCTGGACGGCTACAAAGTCGATCTTGAGCTTGGGGTAGATGCGGTCGAACATGACGATGCTCTCGCCAAAGAGGTCGGGGACGCCCGTCTCCGCGTCGAACACGTGCACAATCACAAGGCGCGAGCTCTGTTCGTTCTGGCGCACGTACAAGATGGCCTTGTTGATGCTTGGCAGGTCAGGCTGCTTGCAAAAGAACACAGTCGGGCAGGCCTCGGTGATGCGCCGCATCGCCTTGACGATCGTGCGGCCGCCGCGCGCACCGGTGGCGAGTGTCGTCGTCTCCGTCGGCGGCTGCGCCCGTCGCGACGGACAGAGCCGCTGCAGCACGTACATGGCGATGCGCAGAAAGAAGAGACGCTCGAACATGAGGAAGACCACAAGCAGTACGCACGAAAAGTAGAGCGCAAAGTACGTGAGGATGGTCGGGTCGCCGCACAGGTTGCCAAAGAACGCGAGCACCACGAGCGAGACGCCAAGGATGCAGGCCCACCACGGGGCGATCACGTCGCGCTTGAGGTCGGCGCGCTTGAACTTGAGCAGCATGCAGCCCGAGCCGAAGAGCGTCATGAGGCCAAGGAACGCGTACGTATACACGCCCGAGAGCGTCTCGACGTTGCCCTCGAGCACAAGCACGAGCGACGTCGCGACGCCAAAGTACCCGAAGAGGATCCAGTGGTTGGTGCGCCGGCAAGCGTTTTCGTGCATGAGGAAGGCCGGGAGAATGTGGTCGCTGGCGAGGCGGCGGACGAGACCTACGGGAGCTAAGATGTCGGTCTCGAGAGTCGAACGTACCGTTGATGCCGACGTAGGCCGTGAGCACTGCGCCCGAGAGCACGATGAAGGCGTCAAGCGACACGATAGTTTGCAATGTGGGCCCACCGACAACCAGCGCCATCTGCGCGAGCACCGTGTTCTTGAACATATTGATGTTGGCCATGGGCATCACACCGAGCGACAGCAGTGAGATGAGCGGGTTGAACACCGCGACGCCCCACCACATGTTCTAAGCGCGGTGAGGGCCCGGCCCGAGCGGCGAGGTACCTTGAGCGTCTTGGGGAAGACACCGGCTGCTTGCTCCTGGACAAACTGCGACGAGCTTTCGAAGCCCGAGATGCCGAGCATGGCCGTCGACGTGCCGAAGAAGAGCGCCGTGAAGATGTCGCCCGAGACCCTACGCGCGGCCACGGTAAGAGGTGGCGGAGATGCGCGAGGTACCAAGAGCCAGCGACGTTGACGTCGGGGAAGTCGGTGTGGAAGAGGTTGTCGTAGAGGATGCTAAAGTTGTTTTGGCTCATGAAGATGATGGAGGCAACGCAGAGGGCAATGAGTGTGAGCGTATGCAGGATGAAGATGCCGAGGGCAAACATCGCCGACTCGGAGATGCCCATGGACGTGAGCACGGCGAAAAAGAAGAGAAGACCGACGCTCGACGGTACGACGGGCAGGGCCGGGAAGGTCGACGAGAGATACGTGCAGGCCGAAGTGCCCGAGACGACGCCCGTCGCGATGTACGAGAGGATGGCGAGCGATGCCGCAATCGACGCCACGCGCTTACTCGTCGTGTTGAGCAAGACGTTGTAGCTGCCACCATTCATCGGGATCGCATTGACGACCTCACCGTAAATGAAGCGGTAGAGGTAGAGAATGCCTGCCACGAGCGCGAGGGAGACAGGGGCAAGCTTCCCGGCTTTGGCCGTGACCAGACCAGAGACGTACAGACAGCTCGACAAGATATCGTTGCCGCAAATGGCCGTCGCGGGCCATTCGGACAGCTTCGGGTGCTCCCGCTTTTTGAGCTCGTCTTCGATCAGGCGCAGCTCATCCGCGGGCACCTCGGTACTGATGTACTTGCCCCAGCCTGGGAAATCCCACGGCTTGAGATTGGCATTCGTCGGGTTCAAGCTGCGTTGAAGCAGTCCCGAGTCCTCGGCGCCGCTGCTGTCGCTGCCGTAGCTCTCCTTGGCGGGGCTGGTCGCCACCGTCTTCCTGCTGCTTCCTGCCATGTTCCTGCTGCTTCCGCGACTGCTGAATGGCGACTGCGGTCGCATGCGATGGCGTGCGGCCGTAGAGGTTGCGGCTATTCATAGATCAAGCGCGCTGATACAATGCAACTTTTAATTTTGCCTACAAAAACCAAGTACAACGAGTATAAAAACGAGCTCGCGACATTGACCAACTTCAAGTGGTTTGTCCCATGTGCTGAGGCTACCCAAATTACTTGAAGTTTGTATACCAATTGTCGGCCGGGACGAACCTTGGATTCGCCCCAGTAAACTTTTAATTTGTGTGCGAATCTTGGATACAAATGCTAAGATATTGGAATGGTTTTTAAAATATTGCACGGCAACCAACTGGCGTTTCTGCCCAAAGATCCTGTTTTGACCCTGGCTTCACTTGGGTTTTTCACCCATTTAGTTTACCAAGAGATGAATATTTATGAACATACAAAAAGCAAGTTTAGAAAGAAAAAAGGTGAAAATCAGAATTTGTACTAAAAGAGCACTTTAGTCGAAGATCAACAGATCGGCTCTTTGCTGATTTTTTATTGTTTGGTCGGATTGTCGCTGGATTGTCTTCACTTGATCTTTGTATATCCGTTGCCATATTTTATTTTGTTTCCGCGGACGAGATGTTCTTCGGTGGCTCCAGCCATACAAAAAGCAAGTGTAAAAGTACAGCAATAATCCGACAAGGGGCAATTATCTGACCTTATGTCCGGCTTCGGTTACTTGGCCGGTTCCATCGGCGGCGCAGACACCTCCTGGGGCCATGGCGGACGCAACCTTCTACGGCTCGCTTCCGGAAGAGCTGCAGTACGAGGCTGCTCCGCTCACGGTGCACATTGAAGGCGAGACAACACGGGTCCGCGCCTGGGATTTTGCAGGATGGGGCGCGACGTTGACGGACAGAGCCGATCCTGCAGAGCTCAAGGCCATAGACGAGCACATGGCAGCGACACATGCGCCATTGGGCCAGTGGCCCGCGACTGCAATCTGCGGCAACGACATTCTTTCGAGCTGTCTCTACACCGCGGGTGTCGCGGCAGCCAAGGCTGGCAAACTCGCGCCCGTTGCCATGGCCATGGTGGCCGCCGTGCTCTACCTGTACCGCTTCATCTACGGCGAAGTTGTCAACGCGATTCCTCTCAACGGTGGTAGCTACAACGTCTTACTCAACACGACGAGCAAGCGACTCGCGTCCATCGCCGCGGCACTCGGTATTCTCTCGTACGTGGCAACGGGTGTCGTCTCGGGCACGTCGGCCTGCACGTACCTCGCGTCGCAGGTCCCCGGTCTCCTTGTCGTGCACGCGAGCATCGGTCTTCTCGTCTTCTTCGCTGTGCTCGCCATCATCGGCATCAGGTATGCCCTCCTCCCAACTCCGCAGGACAAACCTTCCGCAGCGAGAGTGCGTTTGTGGCACTTGCCATCTTCACGGCCCACACGATCACCCTTGTGGTTCTATGCGGCGCCGCCATTGTCTACGTGATTCACGACGGCGGCAAAACGTTGGCGGCCAACTTCCACGCGCCGTACCCCGACATCAACATGGCTGGGCAATGGTAGGCAAGCCCCGTCGCCGTCACCCATGAGTTGCAGGATCGACGGCAACGTCTGGACGGCGCTCTTCTTCGGCACGTCCACGGCCATGCTTGGCATCTCGGGCTTCGAGACCTCGGCGCAGTTTGTTGAGGAGCAGGCGCCGGGCGTCTTCCCCAAGACCCTTCGTGTCCGGGCCGCTAGCCGCTGTGTTACTCACGAAACCGTAGAACATGTGGTGGGGCGTGGTGCTGTTCAACCCGCTCATCTCGTTCCTTGCGCTCGGCGTGCTTCCGCTGCAGGACATCCAGGACCACAAGAACACGGTGCTCGCGGCCATGGGCAAGGCCGTCGGCGGCCGGCGCCTCGAGACGTGGGTCGCGCTCGACGCTTTCGTGGTGCTCTCGGGGGCTGTGCTCACGTCATACGTGGGCATCACCGGTACGCCGCGGCCCCGCCGCGCGGCTCACCCGCGCTAGGACTCGTGCGCCGCCTGGCGTTCGACCGGATCCTGCCCGGCTTCCTCCTGCAGACCAACCGTTGCCGCGGC
This sequence comes from Achlya hypogyna, assembly GCA_002081595.1. Classification (NCBI taxonomy): domain Eukaryota; phylum Oomycota; class Saprolegniomycetes; order Saprolegniales; family Achlyaceae; genus Achlya; species Achlya hypogyna. The sequence continues at coordinate 15,884 of JNBR01002435.1, forward strand.
ACGCCGCACAACATCATTGGCCTCTACCTGGCGGTGGCGTCGTCGCTCGTGCTGGCGCTGCATGGCGAGGTCGACTTGCTGAGCGGCGTGTACACCTTTGCGTTCCTTGGGCTCATGGTCATGTTCGGCGTCGGCTGCATGCTGCTTAAGTTCAAGCGCGCAGAGCTCCGGCGGTCCGTGATCGCGCCGTGGTGGAGCTGCGTCGTGGGCGTGCTCTTCATGCTCACAGCCCTCGTGGGCAACTTGCTCGGGGACCCGACCGTGCTCACGTACTTTGCGCTCTACTTCCTCGCAGTGCTGCTCGTCGTCGAAACCATGTTTGAGCGTGTGCTACTACTGCGGCTGCTCAAGTACCTGCTCGACTACCTGACGCCGTCCCAGGCCCCAGGACCCAGTGTCGGCCACCGCCTCTTGGACGACGAGGCGCCCGTGCTCTCGCCCGACTCGGAAGGCCAGGCGTTGGACCGAAGCCCGGGGTACGCGGTCGGCTGACGGGCGGAATCAGAATGAACGGATGTAGGTCATCGATCGCCAAGGTTATCCATGCCATCAACTTGCCACCCATCTTCTTCTTTGCCAAGACCCCGCATCTTCCGAGCCTCAACAAGGCAGTGCTGTACGTGCGTCAGAACGAGCAAACATCACATCTGTACATCGTGCACGTGGGCAGCGACAACGCTAGCTTCGGCAGTGTCGTGGGTCTCTTTGATCGCATGTATCCGAAGCTGCGGATCGACTTTCTGCGCATCGAGGGCAGCACGTTTGGCCCGGCGGTAGTCGAGTGGGTCTCGCGCAAGTATGAGACGCCCAAGAACCTCATGTTCATCAAGCAACCCAACCACGACTGCGCTCACACGATCGCGTCACTCGGCGGGGTCCGGGTCATCACGGGGTAGCAAGCCTATCCGTCCCAATCGATAGAGCTCCTGCATTCGTCGTAATTCACGTTGCTTTGCCTGTTGTTCGCTTCTTGATGTGCCGCGGCATGTCCTCAGCTGCCGCAGCGCCGCTGCCCGCGCAACTGGAAGATGGAAATGAACTGGCACCGCACGTGCCATATGTTCGTATCGAGAGGGAACATATGTACATGCCAAGTGTATTTGACAAATCGGAGGCCGAAAAGGGAGGTCGCGATTCGTTTCACGTAACGACCGTAGAAGATACCGAATGGAGGAGCGGCGCGACAGCCGGAGCGGCGCGCGGCGCAAGCCTCCTGAGGCCAAGGCCGCGATGGGCCCCAAGGAGATGGACCTGCTCTTGAAGAAGCGCCTGTACGAGCCCCCGGGTCTACTGCAGTCCGCCGAGGTTCGTGCAGCCCTCGTGCCCAAGGTGCGCAAACTCAAGAAGACGCCCTCGTCGGCGTCGGTTGCGGCGCTACCCCGACAGCTCCGTCCGCGCCTCGAGCCACTGCCCCCCGAGCAGGCACGTAGTACACCAACGTTGCAGGTCGCTGAAGCCCCGCCGGCCGTGTCGGACCCCCCGCCGGCCGCGGTTAGCGCGTGGTCGCCGTCGCCGTACAAGTCGTTCACGGCGTCGCTGAACCTGGACGCGCGGTACCTGGAGGAGTTCGAGGCGGGTAACTTTCTCTACCTCCAGCGCAAGCCGCACAGCGACCAGGTGGTCTACGATCTGCAGGTCGTTGAGCACTACGAGACGAACCCCGCGAGCTACTACACGATGAGCAAGGCCGGCATCACGCACTTCACGCCCGAGTCGTCCGACTTCAGCCCGCTCGACAAGTGGGAGCTCGAGTACTCGCGCTTCGTGCGCATGCGGCAGATTCCGTTCTTCCAAAAGTACCGCATGTGGAAAAACTACAACGTCTGGAAGCAAAACATCCGGAGCAGCAAGATGAAGGAAGCCAAGGCAGCGCTCGAGAAGCATCTCTTTCTGCTCAACCCGCAGCTGCAGCCGACGCTCCTCGCCTTGCGCAAGCTCACGCTCCAGGTACGCCGCGCTTGCCGCACCGCTCACCCGTCGTAGGTGACGCAGACGCTGCTCCTGCGGCTAGTCCCCAAGAAGATCTACACTCTGGCGGCGCTCGAGGCCGACCAGAAGGAGGCTGTCGCGGAACTCACCGCCAGCCTGCACACCTTCAGCGCCAGCGTGCTGCAGCTGTGCGTGGCGGCCTGCGACGCCGTCGTCGACCTGTTCCTCGAGCGCAACAAGATCGTTGCCGAGCACAAAATGACCTTTATGGAGCGCGCCGCGCTGCGCAAGGAGTGCCGGGGCCTCACCAACTTTGTGCGCCTCGCCGACTTGCTTGTGATCGACGCCATGCTGCAGCTGAGCATCCACTCGTTCCAGCACTTTTTGCAGCAGTGCCGCAGCGCCGCTTCACCGCTCTTCTCGGTGACGGTGGCCGTCGTCGCCGGCGCCATCGTGCCGACACCCGGCGCGGACGCTTGGACCGCCAGCCTCGAGAGCATCCTCAAGCAGTGCCTCACGGTGCTCGATGTGCCCGACCGGCTTCTGGGCCACCCGATGCTGCTCGCGTACACAAACGCGACGGCCGAGGACGAGGGAAAAGCTGTGTGGAGCATCGCGCAGCTCAACCTCGCGAGCCTCCTCAACGACGACGCGGTGTTTGCCGCCGTCAGCGCCGACATCTTCGCCACGATGGAGGAGGCCTTCGATGCCATCGACAACTACCTCGAGGTGTTCGAGCCGTACTTTGCGACCTACTCGCAGAACATCGACGCGCAGGAGCACCCGGAGCGCTTCTACGACGCGTCCATCGAGATGTTTGGCGACGCGATCACGCTCTTCCAGGAGCAGCAGACGCAGTTCAAAGGCATCCCGGCCACGGGCGTCGTCGGTGTGTTTCGCGTCGAGAGCGACGACTTCAAGCAGCAGCTGCTGCCGACGCCAGGCCAAAGCATTGTGGCCATCAAGAAGCTGCTGCCCAAGCTCATGAAGAAGCAGAGCGTCGACATTCTGGACGAGCTTGCGCAGCTGTCGCCGCTTGCATTCGGTGCGCCGTCCAAGCCAGATGCGTTCGTGGAGAAGGTTGTACACATGCACCACGTCACGAACGTGCTCCCGACCATCAAGCTCCAGTACCGGCGCGTGTATGACATGGCGATCCTCATGGACAACTACGAGTGGCGAGTGCCCGACGACATCAAGGAGGACATCATCCTTATGAAGGAGGGTGTGCTGTCGCTCGAAGGCACGCTTGCCAAGTTCGACGCCGAGCTTGAGGGCGAAACCACGCGCTTCACCCAGCTCATCAACGACATGCTGCCGCCCCTTGCCCGCAGTGTGGTCCGTCGCCAGCTCCCATGCAATGCGATGAGATCTGATTCCGGCTTCTAGGAAGCCGTTACAAACAAGCTTCAGAACCCCAAGCTCGAGACGACCGCGACCCCGATCGCGGACGCGCTGCGATACCTGCACGAGCAAGAAGTGGTCGTGGACCAACTGGCTGCCGAGGCCGCGCGCATCAAGGAATACCAGCTGCAGCTCAAGCAGTCGCCATCCGAGTTCCAGGACATCCAGGACGTCGTCGACGACCTCCACCTCAAGACGCGGTAGCCCACGGCGAAAACCACCACTGACGCCGCGTAGGCTCTGGACGGCCCTTGGCGAGTGGGAGCGCGCCACCGTCGCGTACAACGAGACGCCCTTCGGCAACATCGACGTGGATGCAATGAGCAGCCAGGTGCAGGGGTACCTTAAGCTTGCGTCGCAAGCCATGCGTGCGTTACCGGCGAGCGAGGTGGCGGCGGTAGGTCCTTATGCACGGCGCGGAGCTGAGCCGGCGTAGACGCTACAAGGCCAGGTAGAGCAGTTCAAGCTCGTGCTGCCTGTGGTGCTCGACCTCCGCGGCTCCTTCTTGCAGGACCGGCACTGGGCGCAGATCCACGACATCCTCGGCTTTGTCGTCAAGGGCGACGCTTCCTTGACACTCGGCACGCTCATGGCGCGGCAGGCCATGACGCACGGCGAGGCCATCAGCGTCGTATCCGTGTCGGCGCAGCAGGAATCCGTGCTCGAAGCCATGCTGCACAAGGTCGTAAAGGTGTGGCAAACGCTCGAGCTCGAGGTCAAGCCGTACAAGGAGGCCAAGGACGTCTTTGTGCTCGGTACATCAGCATGGTAGGGATGGAACTAAGCATGCACAGGGGCCGTGGACGAGGTGCTGGCGGCCCTCGACGACTCGATCGTGACCATCAACACGATCCTCGGCTCGCGCTTCATCGGCGCCATCCGCGAGGAAGTCGACGGGTGGCGGCGCAAGCTCGTCGGGCTCCAAGAGACGCTCGACGAGTGGCTGCTCGTGCAGAAGAACTGGATGTACATCGAGACGATCTTCTCGGCGCCCGACATCCAACGGCAGCTGCCCGACGCCTCCAAAGTGTTTGCGCACGTCGACGCCTCCTGGAAAGCGATCATGAAGCGCACCGCCGACGCGCCGCTCGCTATCACGGCCGGCTCCTTCCCCGGCATCAAGGAGACCCTCACCCAGCACAATGCACACCTCGACCGCATTCAAAAGTCGCTCGAAGACTACCTCGAGACCAAACGCATGGCGTTTCCGCGCTTCTACTTCCTCTCGAACGACGAGCTCCTAGAGATTCTCGCGCAAAGTAAAAACCCCCACGCCGTGCAGCCGCATCTGCGCAAGTGCTTTGAGAACCTGGTCAAACTCGAGTTTGGCGACGGCAGCGTGGACATGGTCGCGATGCTCTCGGCCGAGAACGAGCGCGTCCCGCTTGGCAAGAACCTCAAGGCCCGCGTACGTCGTGTCGTGACGCAGCGTTTGACGGCGCGTTAGGGCAACGTTGAAGACTGGCTCAAAGCGCTTGAGGGCAGCATGAAGGCGTCGATCTACAAGCTGATGAAGCTCGGACTGGCCGACTACGACACGCGCTTGCGCAAGGACTGGGTCGTGGACCACCCGGGCCAAGTGGTCGCCACGGTGGCGCAGATGACGTGGGCTCGCCAAACAGAAGCGGTGCTGCGCGGCGCCGGTTCGCTGCAGGCGTGGCTGGCGACGGTCGTCGAGGACCTTAACGACCTCATCGTCAAGATCCGCGGCAAGCTCTCTTCGCTCGAGCGCAAGGTCATCGTGGCCCTCGTCACCACCGACGTCCACGCACGCGACATCGGTGGGTTCAGGTGGTGCGCCGACGCTCATGCTCCGTGTAGTGGAATGCCTCCTCGTGGAAGGCGTCGCAGACGTCGGCAACTTCATCTGGCAGCAGCAGCTGCGCTACTACTGGGACGCCGACGCCGACGACGTGGTCATCAAGCACTCGGACTCGGTGATCAAGTACGGCTACGAGTACATGGGTGCGACCTCGCGGCTGGTGATCACGCCGCTCACGGACCGCTGCTGGATGACGCTCACGGGCGCGTATGGACTCAAGCTTGGCGCGGCGCCAGCAGGACCGGCCGGCACAGGTAGCTGCGCTCATTGGTGGCTCTGACGGCGGCGCAGGCAAGACGGAGAGCTCCAAGGACCTCGCCAAAGCCATGGCCATTCAGTGCGTGGTGTTCAACTGCAGCGACCAGATCGACTACAAGATGATGGGCAAGCTCTTTCGCGGCCTCGCGCAGGCCGGCAACTGGACTTGCCTCGACGAGTTCAACCGCATCGACATTGAAGTGCTCAGCGTCGTGGCGCAGCAGCTGCTCACGCTGCGCGAAGGCCGCCTCCAGGAGAAAGAGCACATCAACTTTATGGGCGTCGAGATTTTGCTCAAGGACCACCATGTGATCGTCACCATGAACCCGGGCTACGCTGGGCGCACAGAGCTGCCCGACAATCTCAAGGTGTGCTTCCGGCCCGTGTCCATGATGGTGCCCGACTACGCGCTCATCGCGGAGATCATGCTCTTTGCCGAGGGCTTCGGCGACGCCAAGACGCTCAGCCGGAAGATGTGCAAGCTCTACATCCTCTGTAGCGAGCAGCTCTCTCAGCAGCCGCACTACGACTACGGCCTGCGCGCCGTCAAGAGCGTGCTCGTCATGGCTGGCTCGCTCAAGCGCGCCAACCCGACGCTCCCTGAGGACGTAACGCTCATCCGCGCGCTGCGCGACTCGAACGTGCCCAAGTTTTTGAGCGACGACCTGCCGCTTTTCCAAGCCATCGTGTACGACCTATTTCCTGGCATCGACATCCCCTCCAACGACTACGGCGAGCTGCTTGTGGCCCTCGAGGCCGAGGTCGCCAAGGCGCGGCTGCAGAAGGTGCCAACGTTCGTCACCAAGATCATCCAGCTTTTCGACACGTTTAACGTGCGCTTCGGTGGGACGCTCGTGGGCCCAGCAGGCGCCGGGAAGACTACCTGCTACCGCATGCTACAGAACATCATGACGACATTGCGGGAGCAAGGGTACGCTGCTGGCTGGGCAGCGGAGTGACGGCTTCGTAGCTCTGGCAACCAACTCTTCCAGGCTGTACACGCGCGCGTGCTCAACCCCAAATGCATCACCATGGGGGAGCTTTACGGCGAGTTCAACGAGCTCACGCAGGAGTGGCACGACGGCCTGGCGTCGATGATCATGCGCGAGGCAGTCACTGAGGACAGCAGCGGTGCGTGCGCTTCGGTGCCGCGATAGCGATGGACTGGGCGCAGACTTTAGGTGGACGGTGTTCGACGGACCCATTGACGCACTTTGGATCGAAAACATGAACACGGTGCTCGACGACAACATGACGCTCTGTCTTGCCAACGGCGAACGCATCAAGCTCAAGACAGAAATGCGCATGCTCTTTGAGGTGATGGACCTCTGCGCGGCGTCGCCCGCCACCGTCAGCCGCATTGGCGTCGTCTATATGACATCCACTGACGTCGGGTGGCGCCCGTTCGTGCAGACTTGGCTGCAGACGCGGCCGTTTCCGGCGCCGTGGCTCCAGCGCCTCGAGGCGGCCATCGCGGCTGTCGTTGACAAGATGCTGCAGTTCCTGCGCCAGCACTGCACCGAGCCCGTGCCGACCGTCGACATTCAGCTCGTGACGCACTGCTGCCGGCTGCTCGACGCATTTCTGCCGCAGCTAGCAGCGCTGGCACTGCCAGAACCCGCCGACCAGCTAGAGCTCGTGCTCAAGCTCTTCTGCTTTGCACTCGTGTGGTCCCTCGGCGCGTCGATGAGCCACGAGTCGCTGGAGGCTTTTGACGCCTACTTCCGCGGTCTGCTGGAAACTGCTGGTGGCGCCTTCGAATGGCAGTGCCACTCATCGCCCGTAGGCATCGCCGCCCATATCCCAACGCAAGGCCTTGTCTTCGACTACTACGTGGACCTCCCCAGCAAGCGCTTTGCACCTTGGGCCGACATTGTACCCGATTTCAAGTACAATTCGAGGTGGCGTCGGCGCCGCACAGGGCTCTGACGACTTCGTAGCATGCCGTACTTTGACATGATTGTGGCCACGCCCGACACGATTCGCTATACGTATCTGCTACGGGTGCTCACAACGAACCAGACGCCTGCGTACATCACAGGCATCACGGGCACCGGCAAGACAGTTATCATCATGGACCTACTGCGAGAGCTCACGACGGGCGTCGAAGACGAGCCGGCGCGTACGTGCTCCTGCGGCCGACGGCTCCAACGGAACCGTAGACTTTTGCAGTGCGACGCTGTCGTTCTCCGCGCAGACGTCAAGTCTTGTGACGCAAGCCACCATCGAAGCCAAGCTCGAGAAAAAGCGAAAAAATCTCCTCGGGCCCTTTGGCTCCAAGCGCATGGTGATCTTCGTCGACGACGTCAACCTTCCCGCCGTCGAGATGTACGGCGCCCAGGCGCCGATCGAGCTGCTGCGCCAGTTCCTGGATTTTCGCGGCTTTTACGACCGCGACAAGCTCTTTTGGAAAGATATCGCCGACACCCTCGTGGTGTGTGCGGCGGCACCGGCGGGCGGTGGGCGGTCCCACTGCACACCTCGGTTCGTGCGCCATTTCCACGTGCTGTGCATGCACCCGGCGCGAGAGGCGTCGCTCAAGCAGATCTTTGCGGCCATTCTCGGCGGTTTTCTCGAGCGGTTTACCGCACCCGTCAAGGCGCTGCGGGCCGGCATCATCGGCTGCGTCATCGACGTTTATAACCGCGTGTGCAGCGAGCTACTGCCGACACCAAGCAAGTTTCACTACACATTCAACCTGCGCGACGTGTCCAAGGTGTTTCAAGGTGCGGGAATCGGTGGCCACAGGCGGCTCAAGCGGCCAGCGTAGGGATTCTGATGGTGACGCCAGCCAAGTGCCCCGATGCCGACACGATGCACAAGCTGTGGGTGCACGAGGCGGCGCGCGTGTTTGGCGACCGACTCAACACGGCAGGCGACGCCTCATGGTTCGAAGAGCTTGTGACGCAGCTGCTTGCGTCGCAGTTTCACGTAACTTGGTCGAAGGAAGCGCTGTTCCACAGCCCGTGCCCGCTGCTCTTCGGCGACATCTTCAAGCCCGGCACGGCCACGCCGCTCTACGAGCTCTGCGAGGACGCCGCGCGGGTTACGCGGCTGCTCGAGTCGGCCAACGAAGACTACAACATGCGCCACTCGAACAAGATGAATCTCGTCTTCTTTCGCGATGCCATCGCGCACCTGCTGCGCCTTACGCGCGTGCTGCGGCAGCCGCGGGGCAATGCGATGCTCATCGGCGTCGGCGGCAGTGGCAAGCAGAGCCTTGCGAGGTGCCGGAGAGGTTCGTGGCCCGGCGCTCACGCCGCGTAGGCTGGCGGCGTTTGCACAGGAGGCGTCGTGCCACCAGATTGAGATCACGCGCGGCTATGGCAGCGCCGAGTTCCACGAGGACATCAAGAGCTTCATGCTCAAGGCGGGCGTCCAGGGCCTGCCGACGGTGTTCCTTTTCACCGACTCGCAGATCGTGGACGAGTCGTTCCTTGAGGACATCAACAACATTCTTAACTCGGGCGAGGTGCCCAACCTCTTTGCCGCAGACGAACTCGACCGCGTCGTCGCCGACATGCGCCCTGTCGTCAAGGCCCTCGGCCTGCCCGAGACGCGGGACCAGTGCCTCACCAGCTTTGTCTACCGCGTACGCAACTATCTACACATTGTGCTGTGCATGTCGCCGGTTGGTTCGGCGCTGCGGGTGCGTTGCCGGGCGTTTCCCTCGCTCATCAACTGCTGCACGATCGACTGGTACATGAACTGGCCCAAGGAGGCGCTGCAGTCGGTGGCGTCGCGTTTCCTCGCGCACATCGCGCTGCCGACGGAGGCGATGCGAGCCGCGCTTATCGATATGTGCAGCATTGTACACACCACGGCCAACGACGTGGCGGTCGTCTTCCAGCGGCAGCTCCAGCGCCACGTGTACACGACGCCCAAGTCGTACTTGGACCTGATCCAGCTCTACCTCAAGATGCTCAAGGAGAAGACGGAGCAGCTGCAGAGCGTCAAGATGCGCATGGAGATCGGCGTCAAGAAGCTTGAGGAAACCAACGGCATCGTGGACGCGCTCAAGGCCGAGCTCATCAAGCTGCAGCCCGTGCTCACGAAGAAGGCTGCTGAGGCCGAGGTGCTGCTCAAGCAGGTGTCGGTCGACCAGAAGGCGGCGGCCGAAGTGCGCGCGCGCGTCTCCAAGGACGAAGCCGTAGGCGCCACCTCTTGCAACCAGCTCATTTGCTCTAGGTCGTGGGCAAGCAGGCTGAGGAGGTCGCCGTCCTGCAGGCCGACGCGCAGAAGGACTTGGACGTAGCTATGCCAGCACTGCGCAACGCGGAGAACGCGCTCAACTCTTTGTCCAAGAGCGACATCACCGAGGTCAAATCATTTACGAAGCCGCCCGAGGCGGTCGAGACCGTCATGCAATGCGTGTGTCTGTTGCTCGGCGAAAAGCAAACGTGGGAGGCGGCCAAAAAGCTTCTCGGGGACTCAACGTTCCTCGAGCGGCTCATCGCTTATGACAAAGACAACATCCCCGACGCGCTGCTCAAGAAGCTCTCCAAGTGTGTGGCCAACCCGGGCATGAGCGTCGAGGTCGTCTCCAAGGTATCGAAAGCCGCGACGTCGCTGTGCATGTGGGCACACGCAATGGACGTCTACTCGAAGGTGGCCAAGGAGGTCGGGCCCAAAAAGGCCAACCTCGAAGCCATGAACGCCAAGCTTGAGGCCGCCAACGCCGTGCTTCAAACCAAGCAGGAAGAGCTGCGCAAGGTCAATGAAAACGTCATGCGCCTCGAAAAGCAGTGCAAGGATACGCTCGATGAGAAGGACACGCTCGCGCGCGAGGCCAGCACCACTGAGAAGCGGCTCGTCCGCGCCGAAAAGCTCATCTCAGGCCTGAGCGTCGAAGGTAAGCGCTGGAAGGAGACGGTCGCAAGCCTGGCAGACGGGGTTCTGGCCATGATCGGCGACACGTTTCTCGCGGCGGCCAGCATCTCGTACTACGGAGCGTTCACAGGGAGCTTCCGCCAGCAGATGGTGGACACATGGCTGGCCGAGTGCGACGACCGGCAGATCCCGAGCTCCGGCGCCAAGTACTCGCTGGCCGCGACGCTCGGCAGTCCGGTCGAAGTGCGCGAGTGGCAGCTCAACGGGCTGCCCACCGACATGAACTCGACAGACAACGCCATCTTGGCCACCCGTGGCGAGCGCTGGCCGCTCATGATCGACCCGCAGGGCCAAGCCAACAAGTGGGTCAAAAAGACGTTCGCGCCCGAGGCCACCAAGATGACCAACGCCAACCTGCTGCGAGCTCTCGAGGGCTGCATCCGGGTACGTTCACCGCCCGCCAAAGCGCTCATGCGGGGCAGAATGGCCGGTCGCTGCTCATTGAGGACGTCGAAGAGACGCTCGAGCCGTCGCTCGAACCCATCCTGCAAAAGGCAGTGTTCAAGCAGGGCGGGCGGCTGCTCCTGCACCTTGGCGACAGCGACGTCGACTACGACCCGTCGTTTCGGCTGTGGCTAACGACCAAGGGCGCCAACCCGCACTACCTGCCCGAGGTCTACATCAAGGTCACGATCATCAACTTTACAGTCACGATGACGGGCCTTGAGGACCAACTACTGGGCGACGCCGTCAAGCACGAGCGACCTGACATCGAAGAGAAGAAAAACCGGCTTGTGGTCACCATGGCGCAGGACAAGAAGCAGCTCAAAGACATCGAGGACCGCATCCTGCAGAAGCTCTCCGAGTCGTCGGGCAACGTGCTCGACGACGAGGGCCTCATTGACACGCTCGCCTCCTCCAACGCCACGTCCAAGATCATCAAGGTGCCGCCGCCGTCAGGCCACGCTCACGTCCCGTAGGAGCGTGTACAAGAGTCGGAGGCCACGGAGCTCGAGATCAATCGCACGCGCGAGGAGTACCGCAGTGTGGCCACGCGCGGCTCCATCTTGTACTTTGTGGTCGCGCAGCTGGCCACGATCGATCCGATGTACCAGTACTCGTTGCCGTTCTTTCAGCGCCTCTTCAACATTTGCTTCGACGCGACGCCGCCAGCGCCCGTGCTGGCCGTGCGACTTGGCCTGCTCATCGACTTCCAGACGACGTACATCTACACAAACATCTGCCGCGGTCTTTTTGAGGTGCACAAAGTGCTCTTTTCCGTGCTCATTTGCTGCAAAATCATGCTCCACGACGGCCGCATAGCACCGGCCGAGTGGTCGCTATTCCTGCGCGGCGTCAGCGGCACCAAACACGTCGGTTCTCGCTACGACTGTCGCTCACGTTGACGTAGACGGCCCCCAACCCAGCCCCCGACGTGCTCAGCGACGCCCAGTGGGCGCTGCTGCAGGAGATGGAGGCCGTCGTGGGCGACGCTGCTGCGGGCCTCGTCGACTCGCTGAGCGGCGAGTGGAAGCTTTGGCTCGCGTGGCTGCAGTCAAGCGATGGCCTGCCAAACCCGGTGCTCTGTCCTCGTGGCCTCGGCCTCCAGCTCTCGGCCTTCCAGCATGTGCTGCTCATGAAGGGCCTCGCGCAGGAAAAAGTGCAGCGCGGCCTGCTGCACATGCTCACGCAGGAGATGGCCGCGGGCTTTGGGGAGCTGGGTACCGTCTCCATGGAAGAGATCTACAAGGATACCGACAAGAAGACGCCATGCATCTTTGTGCTGAGCGCCGGCGCCGACCCCACGGGGCTCCTTTTGCGGTTCGCCAAGGATCGCCAGTTCAGCGACAGACTGCACTTGATCTCGCTCGGGCAGGGCCAAGGGCCACGGGCGGAAGCGCTCATCGAGGTAGGCGGAGGCGCCAGCGGCGCTCAATCGCGGCCGTAGACGAGCAAAGCCATGGGCGACTGGGTGTTGCTCCAGAACTGCCACCTGGCCAAGTCGTGGATGCCGGCGCTCGAGAAGAAGGTGGAGGAGCTGGCGGTCGACCCGACGGTGCAGGACACCTTTCGTCTCTTCCTCACGTCGTTTCCGGCGGCCTACTTTCCCGTGACCGTGCTACAAAACGGCATCAAGCTCACCAACGAACCGCCCAAAGGCATCCGCGCCAACCTCCTGCGTTCATTTGCGACGCTCCAGAGCGCCGACGGCGGCTTCTTCGATGCCTTCGACAGCGGTAGCCGCTGCACCGACGTCGGCGCTGACATCGGCGTAGGCGGCGCATTTGACGAAGGCGGTGCCACATGGCCTAAGGCCGTCGTGTGGAAGAAGTTGCTCTCGAGCCTTGTTTTCTTCCACGCTGTCATCCAGGAGCGCCGCAAGTTTGGCGCCCTCGGCTGGAACATCAAGTACGAGTTCAACGACACGGACCTCGAAACGAGCTACGAGTGCCTCAAGAAGTTCTTGACAGAGCAGCCGACGATTCCCTGGGACGCGCTGCGCTACGTGACAGGTGCAGCCGAGGTGACGACGGTCGTTGAACGTCCGTAGGCCAGATCAACTACGGCGGGCGCGTCACGGACGACTGGGATCGACGCTGCCTCACGAGCATCCTCAACGGCTTTTACACGCCGGCTGTGCTGCAAGACAGCTACCGCTTCTCGGCGTCAGGAACGTACTTTGCACCCGCGGCTGCCGACCTCGTAAGCGTCGTCGCTTACTTCGAGGGGCTCCCTGTGCACGCGAGTCCCGAGATCTTCGGCATGCATGAGAATGCCAATGTGACCTTTGAGCGCACCGAGAGCTGGCAGATGACAAGCATCATCCTCGGCCTGGAGCCCCGCGACGGTGGTGGCAGCGGTGGCGCGAGCAGCGACGACACCGTTCTGGAGCTAGCGGCCGCGATTCAAGCGGGGCTGCCGCCACCTCTGCGCCTGGACGAAGCCGGCCCCACGACCTTCAAGACTCGTACGGTGCTTGGCACCGTTGTCATGGACTCGCTCGCGACCGTGCTGTCGCAAGAGCTGGTCAAGTTCAATCACTTGCTCGGGCGCATGAAGGGGTCGCTCGCCGATATCCAGCGGGCCATTCAAGGTACGAGGGTGCTGCGGGCGCGCTGACCGGGAGTGCAGGGCTCATCGTCATGTCCTCGGATCTGGACAACATGTACACGGCGTTCTTGAACGGCAAGGTACCGGGTATCTGGGAGGTCGTGAGCTTCGCGTCGCTCAAGAGCCTCGGGCCGTGGGTGCAGGACCTCCTCGGCCGCGTCGACTTCTTCCGCCGCTGGCTCGTACATGGCGAGCCCGTCGTCTTCCCGCTGCCCGCGTTTTTCTTTCCACAGGGCTTCATGACGGGCACCCTGCAGAACTTTGCGCGCAAGTACCAGACGGCCATCGATTGCCTCGGCTTCACCTTTGCTGTGCTTGACGTTCCCGCGACGGCAGTCCGCGAGTCGCCTTCTGACGGCATCTACGTCGACGGGCTCTGGCTTGAGGTGTGCGCCGGTGCAGGGTCGCGGTAAAGATCGGCGTAGGGTGCGCGCTGGAACGCCAAGAAGCGGAGCCTCGAGGAAGCCCGCCCGGGGGAGATGTTCAGCGTACGAACTACGCGTCACGACGAGATTCCTGACGCCGATCGTAGCCCATGGCGCTCGTCCATTTCCTGCCAGCCGCCAACATCATGCGCAAGAAGGAGGAGTACCCGTGCCCCGTGTACAAGACCTCCGTACGCAAGGGGACGCTGTCAACGACCGGCATGTCCACCAACTTTGTCGTCGCCGTCTACCTTCCCACGCGCCACAACCCGGACCACTGGGTTCTCAACGGCGCGGCCTTCCTCCTCAACCTCGATTGATCCCAAGGAGCGGTTCCAAGTGCACTGAGCCGAACACCCCCAACCCTAACAGCTAGATCCAAAACTAGTCAACTAGTTTTGCCATTTAAATCCGGCTTTTTAGAGCGTGCGGGTGTTGATTCCGCGATGTAGCTGAGTGCCGATTCCTCTGCTATGAAGCGCAGCCTTTTTCGTCCGTGCGGCGGGCACGGCGCATAGAGCGCTGGGCGGAGACTTGACGCGTGAGCATGCGCGGTGTGGTCTTCCGGCCGATGCAAGCGCGTTTGCTCGAGGAGGTCTCTGTCGCGAAGCGCCACAACTTCCGCACACTGACGTGCGGCGAAACGAAACCAGCCCTGTGTACGTGCAGCTCCTTGACGCGGAGATCGACATCGTTTCCGCAGTTAGCGGCGATGACACACACGATATAAGGCAATTCCGTGGCCGAGTTTGGGGAATTCCTGCGGAAAATGCCGAGTTAACCGGATATCACCGGATACCTGCCTTGGCCAAAGAGTGATCTGGTGGCCATGTCAGCGTTGCTCCCGCGGATCCAGTCGTGGCGCATCGTGCTAGCGTCGCAGGTGCGTGGTCGTCGCGCGAACAGAGGGGCTGCACGTGCTCCATAGAGTCCTCGCCGTCTGGAGCTCTTGACGAACCTCGTACGTATCTACTAGCTGCTGTCAGTTCTGAGTGGCGTGGAAGGGCTTGCGCTTTGAAGTGATTCCGTCTACGTTCGAAGAAAACCTCGACAAGGCTGCGTTCCCTTCGCCCGTAAGCACCTTGTTGGAGTGCATTGGACGATACGTAGCTGGTTAGGAGCACTACGTCATCGAGAACGCCAAGCAGAAGGCGCTCGAGGTAGCCCGACGCTTGGCGACGGACGCTCGATTGCCGGACCTCGTCATCGGCTGCGACACCGTTGTTGTCCACGACGGCAAGATCCTTGAAAAGCCCAAGGTTTGAATTCGCCGACGCAGTCTAGTGCAACCCTATGGCAGGACGAGGCCGACGCCTTGCGGATGCTTCGCGCCCTCTCGGGTGCGACGCACCAAGTGTTCTCGGGTGTCGCCCTTTGCACCGGCGCGTCCACGCACCTCTTCAGCCACGTCACGCAAGTCAAGTTCCTAACCTTGCAAGACCAGACCATTCACGGTACGACGACTCTGCTTCAGGCAATTTGAGCCTCGAGTAGACTACATCGCCACTGGGGAGCCCATGGACAAGGCCGGAGCATACGGCATCCAGAGTGGCGGGCGCGCCTTCGTCGAGTCCGTCGACGGCTGCATGAACAACGTGATCGGTTTTCCCGTCGACCGCTTCTGCGCGGAGCTCAACGCCGTCCTCGACAAGCAGTAAAGGAACTCCCCGAGGCTTTGAACGCAAAGCGTGTAACTATTGAGGAATCGCGTCTCGTAGCGGAGCTGGAACCTGTCCCCGAAGCCTTGCTTCAGCCAGGGCGAATGAACTCCACGGCTCATGTGCTCGTAAGGGGGCAATGGGCACTTAGGTTGCCGTTCTAACTGTCGGGGCTGCGGTCAGCAATGGACCGACGTTGGCACAATTAACTCGTGCCATGGAGCCACCTCAGGGCGATTCAGGTAGCTGCAAGTGCGGCATTAAGTCGGATCGTCTACTATCAACTACTCCTACGGCCTCTTCCCACCACACGTGGCATCTTGTGGATCTGGCTCAAGAGCATGCCTACATGTGGCCCAATAGTGTGGCTACAGCCGTTGTTTCGTTCGCCGGCCCGAGCTTCATGGAGCAGCTCGGAAGACACCCCAAGCGCTGCTCGCCAATTCGCTCATGATGGATGGTGCTGGGGATGGTTTACAGGGCGCGGCCAAGTTGCGTGCGCCTCGTGAGGCCGACGCTCTCCACAGCTACTTCCAGCCACGGGCGTCCGCGGGACGAGGGCGCTCCCTCCCACCTCGTGGTCATCTCCCATGCACCTTGCAACTGGAGCTTCTATCGGATTGGCTATTTTTCAAAAGCCTTTTGGCCAATCAGCGGTTTTGGCGCGAATTGCCTCTGCTGTTCTCGTCATTGATTGGTCAAAATCTTGCCCGTCTTGGGTGATAAAAATAAAATAAAATTCAAAAAGCCGACGGAAGCCATTCTCGATTTCGAGCCGCGATGCACCAGAAGGGCGACACGGTGGTGCTGCACCAGGAGGGCCGTGCCGTCATGGGCGCTGTGCGTGGGGAGCGCTACGGTGCTGGCGTCCAGAAGGAGTACCTCGTGGCTGCTGGTGGCCGCGACGCCTGGATTCCGGCGGAGACGCTGGAGGCCTACCGCCCTCGTCCGATCTACAGTCGCTTCCAGCGCCACGATCTGGTCAAGGTGTACCGTGGTGCGGGACTCGTCAAAGCGCGCATTGTGCATGTGTCGGCTACGGACTATTTGGTGCACTACCAAGGACACAGCGTGGACGACGACGAATGGGTGCCACACTACCGCGTGCTCGAAGACAAGGATTTCGAGATCGACCCAATTCGGCGGCGCCGTCCAGAGTCAGACCTCCATGTGCAACAACTCCAAATCGAGAACAAGCGTCTCAAGGACGAGCTCGCCAAGACACAGGCGCTTCTCGCAGCCGCCCAGAAAGAGTCTGCGTGGGTCGACGAATGCTCACAGCTGCAGCAGAAATGCCTTCTTGTGAGCGACCACTGCAAGAAAGCCGTCGAGCGGGTTCATGGCGTTCTGGAAGAGAAGCAAAAGGTCATCGACAGCTGGAACTGCGTCGTGTGCCTCGAGAACCAGATCAACTGCGCCCTCGTCCCTTGTGGCCACACCTTTTGCCTCGGCTGTGCCGTGCAGCTCGACAAGTGCCCCATCTGTCGGCAAACGTCCGTGTCGCCGCTCCCAATATTTAGACCCTGAATGTTTTGTTGGTCAACACCCTACTTTAAGTACATACACAACCACCCGCCTGTCTAGATCTTGTGCTTGATGCCGAAGAGCTTCATGAGCCCGGTCTCACCGCAGCCGCCCGTAGCGCAGCCCGTCTCGATGGTGGTGCCGCCGACCGCGGCCGGCCGCGCCTTGTAGACGCCTGCAGCTTGCATGAGCTGTTCTTGCGGGGAGCCCTGCAGCCGTGTGCGGGCGTCGAAGACGGGGGTACCCACTACGGCGAGCACGATGCGGGTGTCGTCCGGCAGATGGCGTAGCGCCTTGGCGAAGCGCACATCGGCGGCAGAGACCGCGTCGGTGGCGGCGGGGGTATAGGCCTTGCCGGTCGTTGTGTGCCACAGATCGCGCGTGGCAGCGAACGCATCGGTGAGGTCGCCACCGGCGACGGTGTCGTCGTGGTCGAGGACGACGCCCACGTTCTTCTTGCAGAAGCCCACGTACTCCTTGGGAAACGTCATATGCGTGTGCCAGACGAGGTCGATGTCCACCGTCGGCACGAGCATAGCGCCCGCGCGCTTGTGCTGGCGCAGCGTCGCCACAAACTGCGCGTACCGCTTGAGAGCCGCGTTGCCCACGTTGGCGTCAAGCCAGTACTCGGCATTCGGGCACACCTTGTTGACAAAGTCAAGCTGGAGATACATGGCCAGGACGAGATCGATGGGGAAGGCGCCAAGGGCGTTGCGCTGCACGAGCAGCATGGCGCGGTAGATGAGCTGGCGGAAAAAGTACACACCGTCTTTGCACGCAGAGTCGGCGACGGCGGCGATGCGTTCCTGCATGGCAGTCGTGAAGCTCGCCCACGTGCCATCGGCCGGCACCGGCGGCGTCAGCACGCGCAGCGTCACCGCCTTGTTCTTCTTGTTGGTCGCAAGCTCGAAGGACGGGTGCTCCTGGACAAAGAGCGCGATCTGGAACGTTTCGTACGCAATGGCGTCTTTGCACTTGGCGCAGCTCACGGTCTGCCCGAGGACGTGCAGCTTGAGCTGGTCGTCAAAAGCGACCGGGTGCTTGCATGTCTTGCGCGGACAGGCAGCGAGCACCGAGCGCAGCGGCGTGTTGAACGCTGTGGTGCCGTGCGCCGACTTGAAGTACGTCTGGGGGTCGAACAGCTCGGAGCAACCTTCGCAGCGCACTTCCTGGCCGTTGAGGTACATGTACTCTTTCTGGCAGTCGAGCACCTCGGTCTTGCAGAAGGGACAAACACCCACCATGGTCTTGAGCACGGCGCGACCCGGCCGCGTTGGGTTGGTGCCGCACGCGAAGGCCAGCGGGTGGAGTTGGTATACGGTGTGACAAAAGTTGTCAGGCGCCGACACGGCCTGCAACGAGAAGTGCTCCGCAACGTACTTGGCCTCGAGCTCCAGCAGCGCCGCGTAGAGTTCAGTCGGCGTCGTCAAAGCGCGCTGGAGGTCGTACATACGCTTCATCCCGCGCACGTGCGCTTGAAGGTCGGCGACAGAGACGGACGGCGCTATGGGTAGTGGTGCAGAGGTCACTCCAGCGAGGGCCGCCAGCCATCGCTGCCATGTCGGCCCCGTGGGGGGCACGATCGGCGCCACAAATGGCCGCACGGCCTCGAGGAGGTCCATCTGCATGTTGACCGAGTGGCAGTCAAGAAGCAACTCGACGCCGGGCCCGAAGCAGAGCACCGCGAGCGACGATGCAATGGCCGTTGCCTCGCGTGTCGACACTTCGGTGCAATCGGCGAGATCGAAGGCAGTGACAACTGGAGGCGCTGGAGCGTTCTTCGTCGGCAACGGCGTGAGCGTAAGCAGGCCGTCTGCCAGGATCACGAGCGTGCGCGCAGCGCGGGAGCCGCGCACGGCGTCGGCTGGCTGCACGTGCACGTCGAGGGTGAAGACCGGAGATGCCATCGATTGAAAAGTGAGCTCGGAAGCACAAGGTGCATCCGCGGATCGGCCGCGTCGCTCAATCCAAAATTTCAGCCAAATCAGATCGTGATACACCAGTTTATCGCCGGTTCATCGTCCTTCACTGGCGAGGTTCGGGCAAAAATCTGATTGCACCCACGATGCCGACGACCACTTCCAGCGTTGGACGTCGGGCACGACGCGTGGGATGTTCCTGTGCTGTTCACGCGCATTGAGCCCACAGATACCACAGCGGACGAGGACAAGCCGGAGGTGATGGTCCATGAATACACTGCATGAGATCCCTGCGGGACTGTCGGGTGGTGTGGCAATGGGGCTCGATGGACAAGCTGACGGCGGACAAGGTGGGATCCAACGAAAGCTTTCGCGTCGTGGCTACAGTTTGTCGGTGGGTGGTGGGGTGGATAAATACACGTCCAGCTGTGAGAAGCTCGACAAGCAACGTCTTGAAACTTGTCAACGCTCAGAACTCCTCTGTAGCTCGGAAAACCTCGCCAGCAGAGTTCTAACGCTTGGGTGCTTAGCGACTTTGGTATGCGATGGTCATGACGTTTGTAGAAAGCTCGCAAAAGTAATACAATCACCACTGATCTCAGCCCCTTAAACAGCACCTTGCTACTCCTGGAGAAGCAACTTGACAAGATCCAGTCGTATGGAACGCCGTTGGCGCGACTGATGACCTCGAAGCGACTTTGGTGAAAGTGCTGTTTGACGAACATTAGTAGGCCTTGCGCGCGGTCACTCACATTGCTTGCCGCGCCAGAGCCACAGTCAAAGCGGCTACTGTACAAACTCGCAACGCCCGATTAACGTTGTGCCAGCACACTTGATCGCCGATCGTTATGCGGCCGTATGGCCATCGTGCTTATGGTCCCTACCGATCGGGCAGCGTCATAATCTCACTGCACTATTTGGCCAGGACGGTGCTCGCGCACTGCTGCCCGACCTTTAGTCGACAACAAATGGCCCATTTCCGCGACGGTAAGCCTCAGCGAGGCAAAGGACGGTTGTAACGCAGGCTTAGCTCGTGAAGCTAGCATCGCTGCCCTCAACCGCGGTCATCTTAAGAGTACTGCACTTAAATAGGGTCAATGAGCATGGCATTTCCTGACTGGTGGACTCGTCAATACGTGTAGTTGCCAAGATGAATACTAAATTACCTGTTTAAGATTGATGCTGCCGATATATGGATAATAAGAGGCATCACTAGGCTGCTCTGAAAGCAACAATGAGTTTGAACCTGGGCAAACTACAATCTGCATGTTCTATAGCTAGGTACCTGTAGGGGTCCTCCGAATCACCAGGAATTGTACTTCTCTATTGCCTATTGTTTGGAGACATAACAGACAGTACTCCGATTTATGAATACAATGAGCAATTCCGTCGCTCATGCACTGGCACGATCGTTTGTCACAAAACCAAAGCGTCTTTATCTTGGAATAAAAATGCCCCGGCACCTGTGACTGCGCGTTTACGTCAGATCTTTGGGGACACAACAAAGGTTACGAGGTGTCTGGGACCTGTACACAATTCCAGCAAGCTCTTTGACAAAGTTTGCATTGTCGACGTCAACGTCCCGTGGATATCTAACCAATAGTGAATGATGCGAACTTCGCTACGTCCTTAGGTGGCCGCACCCGTTACAATCCTTGCATTTTGAGGTCGATGTCACGTGTTGGGTAGCGTGTTTATTGATCATTAACTATAATCTGTCCATGGACATTATGTTCTGTGCCGAGATAAACCATGCCCAGACATTGAATCAAGAAGCCCGATCAGTCTGCAGCGTATCAAGGTTAAGGGCAACCCCTGACTACCCTGAGGTGACATTCGATGCAATAGTTCAACTGGAGCATGGCCGTGGTGATTATCACGGAGAGTTGCGGCCCCTGCTAGGTGATTGTACCGACGCCGTGATGATGCTAGGAAGCAATCGTGTCTACCCAAACTAATTTGCTTGAAGTTGCAGCTGGTTTCTACAAAGCACTTAATCTCAAGGCGAGCCATCATCGGCTACGTTTAATGCCGACGTCGTCTTTCATTTCGGAATAACTCGAGCACCATGCACTTGCCCTCGTTTCTCTATACGGCTCTTATTTTCGCTGCGTCGTCGGTCAACGCTACTTTCGACTTAAACGTTATTGCCAACAAAGTCGCCGAGTTCATCAAAGATCACGAGATCTCAGCCGTCAATAAATTCATCGACGACATAGTTCAAGACATGCTGGCTGACAACGCGAAAATTGTTCGGCCCCCAGTTAAGGCCAAGGAGGCTGCAGACGGAACACTGTCTTTCAAGATTCTTCAGATCCCAGACATGCATTACACGGGCAATTCGCTCATGCCGTGTGCTGACAAGCCAAGTACGATGAAGAAGCTCTGCTTCGAGCCGTACATGACCACCATGATCGCCAAGATGCTCGACGACACCAAACCTGACTTTGTAGTCTTCACCGGCGATCAGGTTGAGTCGCTATGGTATCCTCAGGTAGCACCTGCTTCCAGTATTTCGGTGGTGCTACTACACCCATGTAGACTTGGCTTCATTCCATTTCAACCGTTGACAAGTACTCGGCCGAGGTTAACAAGCGCCAGCTGCCGTGGGCCATGGTGTTCGGAAATCACGACGAGAGCCTTGCCCCCCAGCTATTTTCAAACAAGAAGATTATGGGTGCGTATATCGAGTCGCTCCAATACTCGTACGCCAAGTATGGTCCCTTCAACATTGGCGGTGTTGGCAACTACGAGCTCTCGGTTCAGGCGCCCAACAGCTCCGATAATGTGCTCCGCATGTACTTCATGGATACCGGCAAGGATGGGGCCGTCACGCCTGCGCAGCTGAACTACACCAAGAGTCTCGCGGCCACGCACAAGGGCGAGGATGTGCCAGCTCTCATGTTCTTCCACATCCCGACCGTCGAGTATGCTGAGTACAACAACACTGGTGGCCAAGGCATGCGCCGTGAGAACCCAAGCGGCACCATTCAGAGTGGCATTTTCGATGCCATGGTGGCTATGGGCGATGTCAAGGCATCATTCTGCGGCCACGACCACCTGAACGACTTTTGCTTCAAACGCCAATCGTTGCACCTGTGCTACGGGGGTGCCGTTGGCTACGGTACCGCATACGCAAAGCCCGACCGCCCCCGTACGGCACGAGTGATTCAATGGACGAAGTCAGCCACACAAGAGTCTATGACCACGTCGCTGTATCTCCAGAATACGGACAATGCCAACGATCAGTATACGCTCTTCGAACGCAGTCACAAAGCGTGTTAGACTAATGATTGAAATTGAACTCTTTTTAACAGACAGTGTTTTAGCACCTTTACAGTGTATCATAAAATGATACACTGTACTCGATTGTATCAATTGCCTTTTTATTCCGATTTTATTCCGGAAAATACCGATCGGTGATTGGTCGCTGAAAAGGCAGCCAAATCTTTGGGTGACGATGGCGGCGACAGCCAGGCCCCCACGACTGCGCCTGCTCGACCCGGCGACAGCATGGACGGGCGGTGGATGCAACATCACGGTGCATGGCACTGGTTTCCCCATCGCACCGCAAAGCATGATGGTGCGGCTGCACTTGCCGTACGTGGTGCAAGACGTTTGTGTGGACGTCCGCAGTATCAATGAATCGACGGCCGCATTTCAATTGCCCGACTTGACGTCCATACTTCGTAGCCACGTCACGACAGCAACGGTAGGGCTCTCTTGTCGTCGCTTAGCTTATCCATGGCGCTACAGGTGGCCATCGAGATCAAGGCTACTGGTGTTAAGACGGCCAACGCCCTCGATATGCTCTTACACCCTGAGCTGCCGATCAAGAAGATATCGCCGACACACATGCCACTGTCGGCCACATCATATGCAACCATCATGCTATTTCTCGACCTGCGGTACAGCCACTGCTTTCTCAAAACAAAACCCAACGACGACGGGGGCGGGCACTTGACGACGGCCCCTGTCTTTGTCCGAATCAGCTACGTGTCCGAAAACACCAAGATCCCGCTGTCCATCGTGCGCCCAGCAACATGGAGCGCCTCGAGCCAGGTCAATGGCGACATGCTCATTGAATTCCAGCCGCCAAAGACCTCCGTCGGTGCGTCGCCTTCTTAGCAATGCCCAGGCATGTGGTTAGGCGTCATGTCGGCCGAGGTGTCTCTCAACAAAGCCGAGTTCTTCGGTGCGCTTTGCTACAACGTGTGGCGGGACTTTGAACTGACGGCTGTCAAGCCCAAAGCCGTCATGATCTCCCCGTCCGTGTCTTCTCGGACCGCGCACCTCACCTGCTGGTAGCACGCATGCCGTTGAGGTCGCTCTGCAAGGCCAGCACTTCCTTGAGACGGGCGAAGTCGTCGTTCGCGTGGATCAGCCTCCTGTACGAGCTCAAGCGGCGGCAGCTCTCCTTACACAATACGTAGGAAGATGGGGTGCCGCAAGGCATGATTCTCAATGCCCTCTGCAAATCGGCTTCGGAGGTCGTCGTGTCACTGCCGCCCAAGACGCACTGTGGCGTCACTCGATGGACCATCTCATGCAATCGCGGCGAGCACTACTGCAAGCAGGCCGTGCACTGCCTTCTCTTCCGCGAGCGGGTCCCCCTCAGCATGGTCCCGACAGGGGGCTCCCTCACAGGCGGCACCACCCTTCGTACGGGCCGCGCCATCGGCACCGGCGGCTAGTGTGTTTTCATAGACATCCTCATGCCTCGTCTTGATAACGATGCGCTGGACTCGCTTCTATTGCTCACCACTGTCCTGCAGCAGCTGAAGGTCTGCGGCCCCTCGCTTGGATTACAGCACCGATACTTCTCTAGGTGATCCGCGTGCGCTTCCAGCCTGAAGACCACGACGTACCGGCGCAGGTGGTCTGGGGTACGCCGACCGCTGAGCCCCACGGCATCGTTTGTACAACCCCCGCGTTCGATATCCGGCACATCCCCAACGACGAGACATTCCCGACGACCGTGTCCGTCTCGGTCGACGGCCGGGTGTACTCGGGAGCCCTCACTTTTCACTACTTTGCGCCATACATCGTCAAGAGCCTGTCGCTGCACCACGGACCCAACACGGGCGGTACCCGCTTGCGCGTGCAACTGAACCGGCACGTCCCACTGCTGCTGCCGGTGCTCGTCAAGTTTTCTGGCGTCCGCGCCCACATCGAGACGACAGTCGTGGGCACCGTCGTGCTTATGGACGGCGACGCGACGCTGCTTGAGTGCACGACGCCCAAATGGCCTGTCGACAAGGAGCTCCAGCTCACCAAGGTGCAGGTGTCCCTCAACGACGGTGTCGACTACATCCCAAAAGACACAACGGCGAGCATGGCTGTGAAATTCCAGGTTTTTACCTCCTACAACGCGTTCCTGACCGTTCGTAGACCAACTTGGAGGTGGACGAAACCTATTTGCTTTTCCTGTTTTACCCACCCCCGACCATCAACTACATTTGGCCCACGTCCACTTGCGACGTGGGCGGCGGCCTTCTGCGACTCAAAGGCCTCAATGTCGTGGACCATGGCGGGACCATCTCCGTCGTGTTCAGCTGCCGCGGCACTCACCAGCGTGTGCGCGGCTTCATCGAAATGGACCCGACGCGTCATTCCGACGCTGCGGGACGTCAGAAAACTCTGTTTTGCATGGCACCTCCTGCTCCACCGGGGCTTGTCGACGTGTTTGTGTCGCTGAACGGGCAGCAGTACTCCAAGTGCGTCTTTGCCAACATCCCCCAGCGCAGCCAGTTCTTGTACTTCAAGCAGCCCACGATCACGTGCCTGTCGCCGATCTCTTCGCCGTCACAGGTGTCGACGACCCTCACGATCCATGGCGAGTCGTTTATCGACACGGGCACGATTCAAGTTCGGTTCTCTTACAGCAAGCAGACTTCGATCGTCGGTCCGGCTGCGTGGTCGTGGCAGAGCTCAGGCATTGCGTAGAGTCGCCGCATACCGTCGTGCAGTACGCTACGGGTCGCCTCACAGAAGACGGCGCCATTGAGTGTGCGTCGCCGATTCTCAAAGTGATCGCGCCTACCATCACAAGCACTGTGGAAATCTCCCTCAACTCGTGCGACTTCACGGGGCCTAAGTTCCCCTTTTCGTTTTATCGACGCCACTCCATCCGTCTCGTGGAGCCTGTCGGCATGGCCATCGAGCTCCACACGTCGTTCAAACTCTTCTTGACACCCAAAATCGTTAGCGATGGCCTCAAAGTGCGGCTCAAGGTGGCTCAAACCCACTTCCTCGGGCACTGATATCTCTTAGGTTTCGTACACGGCGCGAGGAGTGCTGTGCAAGTCCACCGTGGGCCCAATTGTAGCCACGGCTTGGTACGTGATGCAAGCTACCGATGCGCCACATTGGGCTAGGACGTCCGAGTACATCGAGTTTGTGTCGCCTGCGTTGTCCAGTATCGTAACAGCGCCCGACCAACTCAAGCATGTGAGTGTTGAAGCCGCTTTAAACAACGAGCACTTTCTCGATGTATTCCCTCTCAGTTGCTGTGGCTCATCGTGAAGTAGATCGGCGACCTGCTGGCGTTCACGGTTCCCTACAGCATTCCCAAAATCGAGCGCATCTGGCCGGTGGCAACGCCGTACGAATGCCCCACGGAGCTGCACCTCTTCGGCAGCGGTTTCTCCATCGACCACCCGACGCGCGTGCGCCTTAGCATACCCGGTATGACCACGGGCTCCATGGTCACGCGCGTTGTCGATGCCAATTTTGTGTCGCCGGAGCAGGTGTCGGTGCACTGCCCCCAAGTGAGTTACTTCACGCCCGACCACCACGTCCAGCTCAACTGGCTGTCGTGCAAGACACTACCGACCCTCGCCGACGTACAGGCTGAAGCCGAGGCATCGCGGCAGCTGCCCAAGTCGCGATCGCGCTACATGTTGCGCGCCGACTCCCAGAAGCGGCAGCAAAACGCCTCCAGACGCCGCGTGGCCATCGGTGGTATGAAGGTGCTGCCCATCACGATGGAGCTCGCCACGCGCTTCGACCAGTTTTCGCCCATATCGCTGCAAGTGGCCTTCTACACGACACCGAGCATCACACACGTGGGCCCTCGCGGGGGCTTCACCACGGGCGGCGCTGTCGTGGAGCTTCAGGTCGACGCCGCGCAGCTGCAGTACCTTCAGGTCGTGGACGTCATGCCCGTTATGTTTGGTGACGTCAAGGTGATGGGGCACCGCAAGGGCAACACAGTTGCCGTCGTGGCGCCGCCGTTGCCCTCAGGCCAGCATCTCATCACAATTGCCTTCAACCAGCAGTGCTTTGAGGTCAACAACGCTCTTTCCTGATAACTTGTTGATCCAGCGTAGATGGTGCGCGTAGGCATGTTTCCGGTCTACTTCGAGGCGTTCGAGCCGCCGGTGGTGCACTGCCCCGCGACAGAAGAGCTCATCATGAGCTTTGGCCCCATCGAGGGCGGTACGCCCGTGAGCATCCGAGGTGCCTTCGCCGTGCTCGAGGGTGCTCTCACGTCTCGACAGGCCAGGGCTTTGTCGAGTCAGCGGTGACGCTTGTCAAGTTTGTGTTCCAAAGTCTGCCCAAAGCTATCCATTTGCAGCGAGCACAGCCGCTGCTCGAGTACGTGGTGGAGGCGACATTCATCGATGGCGGGCTCATCAAATGCGTGGCCCCGCCGGTTGCGGCGCCGGGCATCGCCAACATACAGATCTCATGCAACGGCCAGCAGTTCTCAGAAGACTCGCAACTCTACTTCGAGTACCACGTTGCAACGAAGCTCATGCTCGAGCCTGGTAGCGCCAAGTGCGGAGCCCTCGACGGCGGCACACCCATTATCTTCCACGTTCTACAGGGTCTACCCGAAGATCGCAGCAGCCTCTGCTGTATGGTGCAGCTGCTCGACATGGAGGGGCACGTGCAAACAGTACCGGCGGTCTTCTCGGACGACCGCGCGCTCGCGTGGCCGCGCATCAGCCTCGTAGCACCGCCGTGGCCGCGGCCGACCAAGGTGCAGCTGCGCCTCTCGCTCAACAATCAAGTGTTCTACTTCGACACGGAGCTGTCGTTTTTGTATTTTGATGCACCCGACGCCATTTGTGCCATAGCGCCCGTCGCCGGTCCCGTCACGGGCCGCACCCGCGTGCTAGTTTCTTGCGACTCGCTGCTCGAAACAGGCGACATCCTCTTCAAACTTACGGCCGACGGCCTCGAGCTGCTTGTGCCGGGTCGCGTCTCCAAGGAGGACGAGGCTTTTGAATTCGAAACGCCAGCCGTCGGCGCGGTTGGCCAGGTGCGGCTGCAGATGTCGCTCAATGGGGTGGACTTTTGCGCTGCAAACACCGACATCACGTTCGAGTACTACGCCCTGCCAACGCTAACGTCCTTCTATCCTCTGTGGGGAGCCACCGACACGGAGACGCCGCTGTGCGTTTATGGCACGAACCTCAAGGTATGGGCGAAGTTGCAATGGGCGGCAGGCTATAGGCGCAACTAGGACTACGGGGCCCCAGTGCAAGTACGGTTCACTCCGTGGCGAGGCCACGGAGGCAGCGTTGTCGACGCCAGGGTGGTTGCCAACGACACCGGTAATTCGTGGATCGAATGCACAACGCCTGCCAACGTCGAGACTTGCTTTGCCCGACTCGAACTCAGTTTGAACGGCCAGCAGTTTACGACGTCGGAGTACCCCGACCCACGGTACCGCCCCTGGTCTCAGCGATGGCTTGATCAACTTTTGTAGGATCATGAGCCCGCTCGCGCTGCACAAAGTCAAACCGCTTTATCCTTTTCGCTTCTTTGTCCAGCCGTACTTTCTTGCATCAACCTACGGCTCGGCGGGCGGCGGGTCCCGCGTCGTTTTTTGTGGCGGCGCCAAGTTCTCCAAAGTCCTCGCCAAGTGCGAATCCAAGTGCTACGTCCAGTTTACGCCCGTACGGCTCTGGGGGCATGCAAATACAACGGGCAAGCTGCCCGAGACGATGACCGTGGCCGCCGAGGTTGCTGTGATCGGTGGTCGCTCTGACGCTGAATAGCTCGACATGGCGGGCATCACGGTGACGTGTCGGGCGCCGATGTTCCGTCTGCCTTGCGTTGCCACCGTCGACCTGCTCTTCAATGAGCTGCGCGGGTAATCACCGCTTCCAGTGTTCCCAGCGACCGCCGGTGTAGCGTGGACGTCGTCGCGTTGGGCATGGTCAAAGAGAAATACCACTTCTACGACGCCCCAGCCATCACCGAAGTATCGCCGTCCTGCGGCCCGATGGCGGGCGACACCATTCTTATGCTTCTCGGTGCGTTCTAGCAACGTTGGCTCGTTGTCTGGAGGTCCGTTTAGGCCTTAACATCTTTGAGTCGCACCAGATTCATGTGAGGTTTCAAGCGGTCGCGAACCGCCACGAGTTTTGTGTACGTTCGAGTTGTGTCTCCTTTGGATGAGCTGTCATCCAGGTCGTACGAGGTCGGGTGAGCACGACACTGGGCGACGGGACACCGGCCAAAAGCCCTGTCATTCAGTGCGTGTCCCCGACGGTCGAAGTGTGCGATGCGAACAAAGCGCCGCTGCCCGCAGCTGTCGCGCGCAGTCGCCCTGTCAAGACGACAATGCTTGCGCAGGCCAAGCCAGGGCGGCGCAAGACACAAAACGCCGATGGCGGCTACAAGCCCCGATCGCTCTTGCCGCTCCAGGGCCTCAACAAGCTCCTCGTGAACAAAACGAGTCTCGGCAACGGCGAGAGTGGCTTCCCATTCCTGGACGTGATGGTGGACTTCAGCCTGAACGGTGGCGAGCAGTACCTTCCCCGCGGCGTGCCGTTCCGCTTCTACACGCCACTGGATCTGCGCCACCTCGTCTATGGCCCGCACCACGTACCGGCGTCGCTGCTCGACGAGCTCGTGGGGCTTGATGCTTCCCCACGGCCCCGCCGCCTTGTCATCCGCGGCTTTGAGGCCACGACTCTCTTCGAGAGCAAGTGCATCGGCGTGCGCTTCGAAGGCGCCGGCTTATCGGAGGCTCATCTGCAGCCGTGCACGCCCCACGCCGGTGGTTGTCGCTGATGCCAACGTCTCACACGGCACCTTGTAGACCGCGGCGAAGTGAGCTGCGCGATTCCAGAGTTTGCGGCCCCAGGCACATACAAGCTGCTCTTCTCGCTCAATTCGCAACAGTTTACATACCTTGGGGAACTCAGTGTTCACGGCGCCATGACCATCAAGGACAGCGCGCCAACGCACAGTCCTGCGCGGGGTGGCTCCATCGTGCGCCTCGTGTGCGAGGTGCCGGCGAGCGTCGGCGACTTGACGCTTGTGAGTGCCTTCCGTCGCGTCGTTCGACAAAGCGTCGATCCGCCGGATGCGGGCTACTTCGGCTCGGGCAATGCAAATCCGCCCACAACGTGGCGGCCAAAACGTGTCCACCATGTGCGCGTGGTGGTGCTGGCAGCCCAGGGAACGCGCGATCGATCCCGGGCGTTGCTGGCGCCAGTAGTGACCGTGCGGTCGCGGCAGAAACGCTGGGTGCTACAGCAGGTAAGGGCAGCGGCTCACGACAGATATCATGACAATGATAGGTGACGGTGAACATGGCGACGGGAGGCTGCGACGTCGACGCCACGGTAGGTATTTTTCCGCGGTGCCCAGCTGATCGGTGGCGCAGCTTTGGAACGACGACGGCGTCGTCGTGAGCGTGCACCTCAAGCCAACCTACAACACTTACCGCACGCTTGTGATGGACCCATCCGTGCCTACTGTGGCCATTTTGACCAAATACGCGCCGGTGCCGGGCTTGTTGCATGTGGTGACTCCGACGGATCCGACGGCGAGAGCCGGCGAAAAGTCGTCGTCGAACATGGTGCATCTCTTGCGACACGAATCTTGCGGTGCAGCGCCAACGCCGTTGCCGCCGGCGACAGGGTTCTTGGCAGAGGTGTCGCAATGGCGCGTTGAAGACGGCTTTTTCTGGCTGATCGCGACGGCGCCGCAAGTGCTGTTGCTCTCCCATGAGCAGACGCTATTGCACTGTGCTCGGCCAACGTGCGACTCGGGGCCGCAGCTGTGGGTCGTCGGTGCTGTCATCTGTCGCCCTGACGAGCCCCTGGCCGTCGTCTGTGTGAACCGCCACGTGCTCTCGCCATCCCAGGCGCTGCCGGAGCTCGCCGAAAGCCCACTTCATCCCCTTTCCGATCTCTACACCCAGGAAGACGCTGAGCTTCATCACCCGAGCGACTGGGCTCTGTACAGCAGCACGGAGCACGACGCGATGCTACCACTGCAGCTCAGCGTGTGCTTCAAGCTTGCGGGGCAAGTTGCAACGGCGTCGGCACCGGTGCTGGCAGCGCGGCAGATCCAAGCGCCGACGGCAAGTGGCAGCACGTACGAGATCGTGTGCGCCTTGCCACCGCTGCCTGGCAAAGGCCGGGTACTCGCCTGGCTGGGGGCTCACGGGATCTGCTTCTCGGGGCCGACATCGCTGGTCGCGTACGACCCGTCGACGTGGGCGGTGCAGGCGCTGGCGCCGCCATGTGGCCTCGTCGGTACCGGTCTGCAGCGGCCAAGAGGGGTTTCATCGTTTGTAGGCACGTCCACACCGCTCAAGCTGCGGGGAACAGGCTTCCTCGAGACCGGCGCCATCCGCGTACGATTCAGCACGCCGTCGCACGCCATGGAGCTGCCGGGCGCTGTGTGGGTGCGGCAGTGGGTCGGCGTCACCATCGTGGGGCTTACGGTGGCCGGCCGGCTCTCTGGGCCCGAAACCAACGCGTGGCACTCGCTGGCGGTGCAGTGCGAAGACGGCGTGCTGGCGACGACCCCGGCCAAGCGCATGCTCTACCAGATCAAGAAGGACGTTGGCACGTTGCTTTGGGGTGAGAAACTGCGCTTTGAAGTAGCGACGGGCACAACCGCCCCTCGACTAACGCTAATGCTCCGGACGACAAGCGGCGGCAACGACGGCGAAAGCAGCAACGGCGCAGCGCATACCCGTAAGGCGCCTTGCGCAAGAGCGTTGGGTTGGCTCACCCGCGTGAGTAGCTCGGGAAGTCGCGTCCCTCACCCTGCACCCACGAGCGCTCGTGCACGGCGAAACCACATCGATATCCGCCGTGCTGCAGAACCTGGAGCCGACCAGCAGCAGCCGGCGGCAGGTCGACTTGCAGCTACTACTGGAAACGCCGGTAGTAGAGACGAGCACTGTAGTCGCCGAGGCACCCAACGTCGACGCTATGGCCGTGCTGGACGTGCAAGTGACGTCAGGGCAGAGCCCTGTGACACCCGCCAACCAAGCACTCTTCCAGGTGTACGAGCTGCCGACGATCACAGCACTCGTGCCCGCGTTCCTACCGCACTCCACGGGCGGTGACGTCGTGCTGCGCGGCCGGGGCTTCTTTAATTCGGGCATGCTGTTGCTGCGCATCTATTTCCTCCCGCCAGCTTTTGAATACCAAAACGAGCCTCGTACCGATCCACCCGGCTGCCAGACGCTAAGTTTGCGTAGGTTCAAGCGTCCAGGCCAAGCTTGAGAGGCTGCAGGTACTGCCCGGCAGCCGAGGCAATCGTCGACCTCACTGTGCAGGTGCACGCTCTCGACTCGCTCGACTTGCCGTGCGCCTTTGTAAGCACCTCCGAAGTGACGTGTACCGTGCCGGGGCGGCTCAAGAGCCGCAACTTCATCTTCCGCCTGTCGTTCGACCATCATACATTTACAGAAAACGTCCCGGAAGCCATCTTCCACACGTTTGACCTCTTAGCAGTTCACCCACCCGTGGGACCGACGCAAGGTGCGCGCAACGGCGTGCCGTTCTGCACGCCACCGTAGGGCACACGTACCTCTCTCTGCACGGCACCAATTTGAGTCTGTGCCAGCTCACGGGCAAGGAGCCCCTCGTGCGCTTTACGTGGTATCGCGGCGACAAACTTCTCGAGCGAGCGGTGTACCCAGCGCAGCTCACCAGCGGCAACGTCTACTGCTACAGCCCGCCCTGCAAGACAAGCTTGGAGCAGCTTCGCATCGAGGTGCACTCGGGCGATTGATTGCGAGTCGACTGACGCTGGCTAGATCGAGGTGGGCCTTAGCGGGGCCGACGCGCAGTTTACCAACGACGCCATTCCGTACGCGTACTACCGAACACCGCTCGTCAAGAGCATGACGCCGAAACTGAATCTCGTACCGGGCTGCACGGACGTAGGTGGCTACTGCTGGGAGCGTCTCTGCACCCGGCTAGGTGTTCATTCAAATCGTTGAAAACTGGGAAAATACGAGTTTTCTCAACAGCCCCATGACGACGTGTCGGTTCCGCATCAAAGGTGCGACGCCTGTGCACAATGCAACTTGACCGGCGCCCAGGCCAGGCGCAGACGGTGACAACGACTCACAACGCTACTGGCGTCATTCAGTGCCGACTGCCTCGCTTCACGGTACGTCGTCTGAGGTTGACGCGGCTCCAGCGGCCATCGTAGGTCCCCATCGCCGTGCCACAGCTGCTACCCAATGCCACCACCGAGTCGCGCATGCTGCACAAAGTGTGGGTCCGGAACAGTGGCCTCTTTGTGACGGTACTTCGCGCCCGCAACCTGCGAGTGCTCGGCAGCTCGGCGCCGAGTCAGTTGCTGCGGCCGTTCGTGCTTCTGAACTTTGAGGAGCAGAAGCTTCGATCGACGCTCCGAGAGTTCACAGCGAATCCTCAGTTCAACGAACAGTTCGACTTTGAGCTCAACACCGCGGAGGGCCACCGCCACGGCGACTTGGTGCGCTTGTTTGGCGACCGCAGCTCACCAAGACTAGGTGGTCACGGTCCAAAATGAAGTGGACTCGGGGCGCAACGACACGCTGGGTACTCTAACACTGCCGTTCTCGACTCTGAGCAAGGCCATCAAGCTGCGTGCGTGGTTTCCACTGCAGCTGGCGGGCCCCCCGCCGCGCCCGATGACCCCAATTCTGGCACAAAACTCTATTCGCGAATACTTGCGCGAGCCAGCGGTCAAAGACGCGCCGGTCAACCGCGGCGAGATCGAGCTCTTCATCCACTTTCAGCCCATGCTGCTCAAGCGTCTAAAGTCCCCGGACGGCCGCCGCTTCTCACGGCTAACCTCAGCGCTCAAGAAAACGATCCACGTTGAGACGGCGCTCCGGTCCGACGATGGGTACCACTGCTCAAACTCATGCCTCGTAGCACGCGCAAGATTTCAGCCAGCAAAGCCGCCGACCCGACAGCGATCAAAGCGCTCAAAGGGTAGGCCCCGTGGCCGCCTCCTGCGGCTCATGGGTCCCAGGGAAGCTGAGGAGGCTCGTCAAGCGACCCTTCAGCGGCTACTGGGGCGCCATCCGTCTTCGCACGTCATCCCAACCGAGATGATTGTTGAGCTTGCCCTTAACGGCCAGGACTACCTGTCGCAATGCACAGCGCCGTACGCTCGGTCCTTTGATCCACAATGAAGTTCGGCCTAGGTACACTGTCCAGCCGCTGCCCATCATCGAAGACATTCAGCCGAAGTGCCTTCCGTCGTGCGGCGGCTCCAAGCTCACGATCCAAGGGTGCAACTTTATCGACACCAAGAGCATCAAGCTGGCCTTTTTGTGGGTGCGTGAGATGAGCACCGCTGCGCAGACTAACAAACCTGTGTGACCCAGGGCATCGACCACTACGCAGAACTTCACCAGTCCTTTCGCAACGACGCCGACGTGTGTATTTCGGTGGGTAGCGCTGGTACCGCCTCTGCTGCAGCTCCGGTAGGTGCCATTCACAGTGGTCGACGCCGTGTTTGAGTCGCCCACTGCGCTCTTTTGTGTGACGCCTCCGACAAAGCGCGCGACCAACGCTTCTTTCACCGTGATCGTGGCACTCAACGGTGTAGACTTTAATAGCATCTTCCTCGCGCCGCCGCTACAGTCTGTCGAGCCGGAGAACGAACTGAGCTACCAGAACGTCATGGAGCTTTGGGACCAACTGCTGGAGCCCACGAGCGCGATTGAAGCAAACCTGCCGCGCCATACGTGGCTCATCTACGAGACGCCAACGGTGCATCGGATTGAGTCGGCGTCACCGCTGTACACGACCAAGCTGCTCGTTCACGGTGAACACTTTGTGCCGACAGACAACGGGCGCGGTACGAATTGCCGCTACTTGCGACCGCTTACTCCCGCCGTAGCCAAGTTCATTCACGAGCCAGCCTCCGCAGCTGAGACCCAACTCTCCGAGGCGATCGTGCCGCTGCGAGTCATCTCGTCGACGCTTCTCGAGTGCTTTACTCCTGATTTCCCCCCAGGTGTGACATGGCTGTCAACCGGCGCTCTCAACGGCGTAGGCTCGTTCGTCCGCGTGTGCATTGCTATGAATGGTCTCGACTTCATTCAGATGGCCGATGTGCGCTTGTGTGTGTACAACGCACCCAAGATCGTGTCGCTTGTGCCGGCCTGGGCCTACTCGATGGGTGACCATCCGCTGCACATCTACGGCAGCAACCTGGCCGAGACAGGCAATATCAAGGTTTGCCGCGCCATCGACCTCGGCAGCTGACGGCCTTTAGGTGTCATTTACCCTCGAAAACGTCGCGTATTCGACGAACGTCAAGGCGCAGTGCACAGATGGAGTTGTCACCTGCATTGTGCCAGCACTGCACCGCATCGTTCCCAACGACAACCTTGACCTCGTCGGCACCACTGCCCTCGTCGACGTAAGTCTTGGCAAGAACGGCATCCTGGAGGTCGGTCAAGCGATACGCCGCGCGATTGTGAGTTTTGGAATGTAGTTCACGGGCCAGCCACTCCTTCTCAACCTCTTCCACGAGCAGCCGCTCCTCGACGACGTGTCGCCCAACGACGGTCCAATCTGGGGCGGTGTGCAAATGAAACTGCGCGGCCGGTACCTCGTCGACACACCGAGCCTTCGCGTGCGCTTCACGCGGCTGCAGTACGACGCCGAGACGGGGGCTTGGGGCGTGAGCTTTGATGAGCCATACACGACGCTTGTGCCAGCCACATACGTGAACGAAACAGAGCTGCGCTGCGTGACGCCGGTAGTCAACGCGGAAGGGTGCGCTGGTTAGAGGTGCTCGGGGTCATGATGCATCAGGCCCGCGGCAGTACAGCTTACACTCAACGGCATCGACTTCAGCCCTGTGCATGACCGCACATGGTTAGGATGCAACGAGGAGCAAGACCGACGGCTTATCGGCCGTAGGTTCGTTCAGTGGCGCAACTGGAAGACGCGCGTCCACATTGTTCGCCAGAGCATGCACCACGACGGTGGGGCCCGCGTGGCATGGCAGCGCTACTTTGAGTGGAAACACCGACCGAAGCTCAACGTCTACAGCACCAACAACGCCGTCTCGAGCCTCAAGATCCAAGCCTCTCACAGTCCGCGCCCACCAGCTATTCCCCGACGGTACATTGAAGAGGCCATCGATAGGCACCGGACTTGTGTATAGTTTGGAAAACTTGCCCGAGATCATCCGCAAGGTCGAGAGCCTCCAGCAGCTCCACGAAAACAGCGACGGTTTGGCCGACGCCATGTACGTGCCGCCCAACATTGTTTGGCCATCTCCAGACGTGGATGCCTACTCAAAGTACGTACTTCTGGGCCATCACAGGGCTTACTTGATACAGACCCCGTCGCTTGCTCGACCAGCTCAAGCTCCTATACCGAACTCCGGCAACGCAATCCGACATCTACAGCCGCCTCATCTTCGTCTTTGACAACACGGCTCACCTTAACGCCAAGTACACGGACACCGCCGCTCTACCTTGCACACCTGCGCCACCGACGCCCAGCGCGATGCCGGCTGTGCGTCGACGAGCTCGGGGAGGCATCGACATCGCACAGTTGCAGCAGCGATCTGCGCTGTGCTTTCACGGCCTCAGTGAAGGGCTGCGTTGGATCTTCCCACACGCCACCGACACCGAACTCGTCGAGCTCTGGGTCTACTTGGGTACCTTCTTCGGTCTATCTGCACCTAGCACTTGCCGCGTATAGACCCCACCAAGGTCGGAAAAGTGACGCTGGACGCACTTTGCAACCGGTTGCAAACCGATGCCCGACCAGCCAGTCCCGAGCCGGGGCCGATGCATTACGACCCACACCCGATTCCGACGAAAGTACCGGCGCCCGAGATGCGTGAGCCGCCGCCCAAGCCCTCCCCCGGGCCACCACGTTGCCCGCATCACTGCTTGCGCCGTCTGACAGTGGCGTAGAGCCGTTCTTGGACGTCGGGCCGGTTCTGGACCGCCTCCACCCGACATCGCCCCGACCTTCGTTCCCAACGGCTGAAGTAGCCGTGTGGTGCGACCCTGTGTACGCCGGACCGGGCTCCGAGGTGGCCAAGCCAGACATTGATCTGCCCGCGCTCAGCCAGCACTTATCGCAGCACCCGAGGCCACTCGACGTGCGCTTTGCGCCACTCACAGAGCAGGAAGAGGCGCTTGTTCTCGAGCGACAAAAGCCCAAGCCGCCGGCTCCAAGCTTTGGCATCGCGACCCTCAAGCTCAAGCGATCGTCGCCGCTGCACGCCAAGATGCAACGTAGCACACGCGCGCTCACCGAGCGCTTCAATGCCAGCAGCCGGCAATTGCAACTACTCAGCGGGATTCTACCCGAGCCGGTGCACCGACGCGAGTCCATCAAGGCGCCACCACCTCGCCGGCAAACACGCCTAGACTCGCTCGGGCGAAGCAATGAAAAGAAGCACTTAAAAGAGGTCAAGCCCGTATATTTGGGTATCCTCACAGCCAAAGCCCCCATCGACAACAACCCTGGCAGTATCTAATGACGGGTTAACAGACGTCTTATTTTGTTGCCATCCGAATCGAGCCAGCTTGGGTGTCCAAGGGGCGAAGTCGTCATAAAAGGCGCCCAAGATTAGCAACCGTTTTAGCACGAAAATAGCGCTGCGTTACCACCAACGGCACTCGCCGGGGGCATTTCGCAAGTGGCCGCCATGTCCGGAATCCCCAACGTCAGCACCCGCATTGTGCCGCGCACCAAGGGGCTGAAGGAGTCGGGTTCGTGCTTCGACACGACCGAAGTCGCTCCTAGAGTAGCCCCCCCCGATGCCAAGCTGAGCTCACCCCCCACTAGAAAAAAAAGTATGAGGACCCCCCCGTGGATCCCGACATGATTCGCGCCTTCTCGCTGTCCAAGCCCATCAAGCGGGAGACGACAGACCAGTTCCTGAAGAAAGGCATGGGGTACGGAGGACATGCTGACACCGAGAGATTGCAAAAGGTACGCAGACCTCAAAGCGAAGTGAATGGTGACGGACTGCAGCGCGATGGCGCGATGACTCCATCGCCCAGAAAGGAGCGCCATCAGCCTGGCGCCTTCCGAGAGCGACCCAATCCTCCTGATACCTCATTCCGAAAGTACGAAAACCGTTGCCGACCAAAACGTCACACGTATGTAGGTTTTACGAACGCGGGGATCTACCCATCCAGATTGACCACGGTGGTGTCAAGAACCTCGTTGCGTGGAAGGTCGATATTACGAAGGTACCACTGCATCCTGAGCAAGTCTTATCGTGGGCTGGGTAGCTCGACTTCCATCACTATTTGCCAATCTTCTTTGACGGGCTACGGGAAATCGAGGAGCCGTACGCGTTTCTCGCCGAGCAGGTTGGTTTCTTAAATGCGACGGACTCACCACAATGGCTTGCAGGGAATCAAAGACATGATGGTGAATGCCAGCTCCAAGGTCCTCCCTGTCATTCCACAGCTCATCATCCCTATCAAAAGTCCGTTGGCGCCGTTCCACCACAACTCACAAGTACCTAGACGCGCTCAATACCAGAAAAGCATCCATCATCGTCAAGACCTTACATATCCTGCAGCTTATTGTGACATGCGACAAGAAACCGGGGCAAGACGGGTTTGCAACCGGTGGGCTCATTGGGCAGGCGCTCGTCCCATACTACCGGCAAATCCTACCCATTCTAAACATTTTTGTGCGCAAAAACGGTAAGTCAACATGGTCAGTTCATTCGAGCCAAGGGCCTTCGTAGACAACCTCGGAGATGGTATCGATTACTCACAGCGCAAGCAAGAGAACCTCGGCGACCTCATCCAGCAAACTCTCGAGATTTTCGAGCTTAATGGTGGCGATGACGCCTTCATCAACATCAAGTACCTCATCCCAACGTACCAGAGTGTCTGCATTGGCTGAGTGCCACGCAGCTCTTGCATAGATTACTGGCATCGTAACTCACTTTTCCGACACTTGATTTCGTTTTGATATTGCTTGAAGTACTAGAACAGACGTGATCCGAAGGACCCTTTTCACCAATATTTATAATGTGTTTAAAGTGACAAGTGTTACTCAGATTACTGCAACCTTATACACACTACGCAGGGCGTTGAAAAATCGTGTACTTGGCTGCCTTGGAGTTGTCCTGGTCGTGTAGATAAAGCCACGTGGTAATGGCCTCATCCGTAGCATTCTTCGACCAGTCGATGACGCGGGCAGTGCGAGGATGGTCTCCCTTGCCGTACGCGACACCTAGGCACGTTTACTTGGTGAAATTGTCCATCGCGACCAACCGTATCCAACACCACCACCGTAGCAAAGATTGATGGAGCCTCGCATGAAGCAAAAATCGTTCAGATGGTTGTGACCGCAAAACGTGGCCTTGACATCGCCCACTACAATGCATCGTAAGGGCTTGCTTCCCTGTGCTACAAGAGGTGTCGTACTCTCAACCATTGCGTCAAAGAGACCGCTGTTGACCTTGCTCGACGAAATATCTTCGCGTTTGGTGCCCTGGGTGAGGCTGGACTGCTTGAAATCTTTGTACTCGGGGATCGGAATGTGGAAGAACATGAGTGCCGGCACCGACTCGTTCTTATGGCTTGCACCGAGGCGCTTTACATGGGTCACTTGCGCCGGGGTGATAGTGCCGTCACGGCCTGTGTCCACGAAGTACATGCGGAGAGCGTTTGAACCAGTAGGTGTCTGCACTGTGAGCTCGAAGTTCCCGGCGCCGCCGATGTTAAATGGGCCATATTTGGTGTAGGAAAGGGGCAGCGACTCGATGTACGCCATCATGATCTTGCGGTTGGAAAATATGAGCTAGTTGCCAAGGGAGGTATGCGTGTTGAGTCAAAAGGAACTGTACCGGCGTCAAGCTTTCGTCGTGATTCCCAAAAACCATGGCCCACGGCAAACCACGGGAGTTTACCACTGCCGACGCGGCGTCGATAGCGTTGAATGACTGCTCCCAAGTCTATCGTAGCTCGAGTTGAGGACTCCGATTTACGCCGTTTTCTCTTCAGACCTTCTGCACCCATAGCGACTCGATCTGGTCGCCGGTGAAGGCGACAAAGTCAGGTTTGGTATCGTCGATCATCTTGTCGAGCATTTCGGTCATATGCTTTTCGAAGCACAGCTGCACAAAAGCAAGTGGGTACAGGGAGAATTTGAGAGCTTACCTGCTTCATGCTGTCAGGCTTGTTCATGCAGGGGAAATATTTCCAGTTGGTATAGTGCAGATCCGGGACTTGCAGCACGCGGTACGATTGACTGCCGTCCGGGACTCGACGGACAACTAGTGGTGGCCGCTTGATCTTTGAGTTTGCTGCTAACTGCTTCTGCACCTCTTCATCGATGATCTTATTGATAGCTGGCGGTTCAAGCTTCTGAAGAAGTGCGGCGACCTTGTTGGCGAGATCGTTCATCCAGAACGCATCGACAGCGGCAAGCGCAAGCGCGAGGATGAGCAGAGCGCGCATGATGGAAAATTGGAAAGTGAGAGTGTAGGAATAACTGAAACCCGTCACATCTGGCGGGTAAACTGCGCAATTATCGAGCTAATCAGACTTCTCTGAGACTGCCAATTTCTCAAACGCTGCCGTTGAGGCAAGAAGTTCGTTATACCATCGTATTCTATATCCAGACAGACAATGCAAGATTCTTTGCGTTGGACGCTTCATGCCTTGCGTCCTCGCGCCGCATCGTTGAGGCACTGATTCCACCCACCTATAGCACCATGTATAATAAATACTAGTAGTAGAATAAATCACGCAATGGAGTGTTTTTGGGTTTACCGCATTTATAAACATGGAAGCCCACTAGGCGAGACAAAGCTGGACGTGGATGGTTTCATTCCAGATATATTGGAGCTCATGCCTCTTGTGGCACTCAGCGGTTGCACTCCAAAACATTCACCAAGCGGCGAACTAACGTAAAGCAGTCAACAATACAGGACAAAATAAACACACGTTGCAGAGGCAAGAAATACAAGGCGAAAGGTTTTCATAAGCAGACTCGATATAGACGCGAGAAAATGCGCCAGCCACGTGACGACTTGTGATGCGCTCCTCAGTGGCACTAGTTCTGGTGCCAGAAGATTCGCTGCACGTGTGGCAATCTGAGTCTTGAGTGCTGCAACATATGTTGGCCGTCCTGTATGGACGTGTCGGAAGACAGCAGCGTGGGTCTGTTGTACAATGTGCAAACGCTCGACGTATACATGGGAATCTCAGGTGCCCCGTTGAATCTTTTCCTCACAGCTGAATTGGTAGTCCTAACTTTTACAAGGAGGCTGATGAGCAAACTGCTACAACAAAAATTGCTGTAGCAAGTTCAATAAATATATTCCAGTACTGTAGAAAGCTTTACTGCCGGTAGTCCAACACATCCCATTGTTCTACGTGCAGGTTCGTCGTAGAATTGTCGATTTATGACAACAGCATCTGTGGAGGATAAAGAACGGCTGGATGGACACGAGCTGACGCTAAAAATACAGGCAGTAGCAACACTGCACTGTTAAAAAACGCGTTAATGTGAAGGAAGACGTAATGCCAGGCTTACGACGTCAATTCACTTACCGTATAGTGAATTTCTCTACTACACTAGTTTGCTCATTCCAGCATCCACAGCTCAAATGTCTTAATTGCTTAAACTGTCTGACTGTGACTACGCTGCGGGCACAAGGACATCCAATTAAAATCGCAATGTAGAATTCGCTGCTGTGGTGTTGCGCTCGAAAAGCTTGTACTGCTGGTACGTGTTGGTGTCTTGGTGAAAGTACTGCCACGTCGAAATGGACTCTTTTCCACCAGTGACCTTCCAGTCGATAACGCGAGCTCGGCGCGAGTAGCTTCCTTTGCCGTATGCCGCACCTAACCCTATTATTGCCAACAAGTTCGGGTAAACGCATCATACCGTAGCCCGACGAACCGCCATAGCAGAGATGGATCGGGTCCTTGAAGAAACAAAAGTCGTTGAAGTGGTCGTGACCGCAAAACGATGCCTTGACGTCACCCATCGACACCATTGTATCGAAGAGGTGGCTGTTGACTTTCGCTGCACTCACGGGGTCGCCACGGCTGCCCTGCCCCGTGCCGTTAAACGATTTGTATTCCTCGATGGGGAAGTGGAAAAACATGAGGGCGGGTGCCCTCTCCGCCGTGTGGGAGGCGGCGAGACTCTTCATGTACTTGTTCTGGGCATCCGTAACCGTGCCATCACGCCCCGTGTCCATGAAGTACATGCGAAGCGCGGTGGTGTTACCCGTTGCTGACTGTACAGCGACTTCGTAGTTGCCGGCACCACCAATATCGAATGGACCGTACTTGGCGTACGAGTACTTCATAGTCTCGATGTACGCCATCATGATTTTCTTGTTTGCAAATAGTTGCTAGTGAAGGCATTGAGTTCATGGAGACCGAATACTCGACGAACCGGTGCGAGACTGGCGTCATGGTTGCCAAATACCATAGACCACGGGATATTGCGCTTGTTGACTTCGGCCGAGTATGAGTCGACGGCCCCAAGTGCGTTCTTCCAAGTCTAAGGACGCAATTTGGTGGTATAACGGTCAGGTCATAGTCTGTACCATGGGCCAAATGAGGGACTCAATCTGATCACCTGAAAAGACAACGTAGTCAGGCTTGACGTCATCGAGCATCTTGGCTGTCATCTGTGTCATGTGCTTCTCGATGCAAATCTAGGCATAGTTGTAGATTTTTTTTGCGATGTGACGATTACACCTTCTTCATCGAGTCAGGCTTGTGGTCGCAGATGTACAGGGGAAAGTTGGTGTAGTGCAAATCTGGGATCTGGAGAACTCGGTAGCTCATGTCGGTGCCAGATTGGCGCACTCGAAGCGTCGGGCGTTCAATCTTCGCACTTT
The DNA here is from genome assembly GCA_002081595.1 of Achlya hypogyna. NCBI lineage: Eukaryota > Oomycota > Saprolegniomycetes > Saprolegniales > Achlyaceae > Achlya > Achlya hypogyna. The sequence continues at coordinate 57,852 of JNBR01002435.1, forward strand.
GCACGAGACAGTCTTTGACGTACTTGTCGATGTGGTCGTTGACGGCTTTAATTTCACCAGCCGCGAAAAGTTTTTCGATAAAAGCCGTGAACTCTTGGATCGTCAGTGCTGCGACGGTCTGTGCAATGAGGGCAAGGACGCCCGAAAACAAAACAAAGCTGCGCATGAGGCTCAAAATTGGGATCTGGGTCGGCACACCTACTTCATCGGCAACCAAATGCAAGACCACTAACGTAGTTTATCTGAGTCGAGGAATCTAGCAAAGCACAGGGCAATATAATCCAACTCTACAAGACTCGTCATGCAAAAGTAGTTCAACAAACAAAGAAGGTTAGATATACCAGCTGGTCCGACTAGTTCATAATGCTGGATTGAGTTCACGTGCAACACTAGTTAAGTGACATTGGTGCCAGTGAATAAAGGCCTCACCCACGTAGTAGCCTTGACACGTACAGCCAAATTGATTTAATTTTCATCGGAAACGTGGGATTAACACAACTTAGGTACGAATCCGATCAGACGGCGCTAAGATGCGAGTAGCCATTGTACGTATACCGCGACGCAAAAGTATGCATTGCTTGAATCTTCCATGGAGTCAGAAAAGCCACAACACCGGTGGTCGCAGTATTACTCGGTACTACGTAGTACATTGCTCGTCGTTGCAAGTAAAAGGTACGCGTGAATAGTTAGTTACCTAAAACCTGGTGAATGATCACGCGATGCAGAAAACAAAAATAACTAATAATATGATGGAAATAAAAAAGTCCCAACTTACCATCGAAAATTAAATACTTTCTTTAACGATTTTTCCATCACGAATAGACTGATGCTACACTTCATACAATTTTCAAGTAAAGAAAAGATGAAGCTATGTAGATTCTCCACCACGATTTAGGACATATTTTTAGTCAAGTAGTGCCCATATTCAAGTCGTCGACTGTACAAGCAAGTCAAATACAAGATTACCCAGCTTAAAATTATGTTTTCACCATGTCGATATCGCGTTTAAGCTTTAATTTCGATCAGGACCTCACCCATAAAGACCATGTCGACAAGTGCTGCTAGCACGCAAATACAAAACCAGTAGCTTAACGGCGTCGTAAAATAGTACAGCAAGAGTCACCTTGAGAGAAGACTGCACTGCTGAATCTCCACGAGACATGCATTATCGAAACGAAGAAACGCTCGTTAAACGTTCGGTGCACTGTGACGACGATCGCGCCCTCCTCGACGCCCCCTTCCCTCAGCCGAGCTCCGCGCGGCCCTCAAGACCATGAACCTATCCAAGCCGACGTCGACGGGGGTGGTCTACTCAATGTTCTGCCCTCGGGTACGCCGTCAAGTACTTGGGCGTCGTCTTTGGTCATGCCCTACCCCTCCACCACCAAATCAACCAACTGAACGACCGCTTCCTCGCCAGTTTCCAGCAATAGGGTGTCGCGCCCGCATGATCCACGGGCGACGGCTCCTGACCAGCACCATGCTACTGTCCCAACTGTGGCACATCACGCGCAGTCACACCGGTGCCGGCCCCGATGGTAGAGCGGTGGCAGTCGATGGTGAACCGATTCATCCTCGGCAGGAAAACACAACCGACCGACCGATACCGTCCCCTCCTGCACCGGAC
>JNBR01002436.1:0-21500 GCA_002081595.1 Achlya hypogyna
GGCGGTGACGAGGCCGTGGCTTTCTTTGTGGTCGCCGGTGTAGGTATGCGCTGGTGCGTAGAGGTCGGGGTCGGCGCAGTGGCCGCTCGGCGGGCGGCGTTTCGCGATGCCGAGGCAGCTGTCGGTCTCATGTAGTTCGGTAGCATTTTCCGTGGGCTGGTGATGGCGGGCGACAGTATTTCAAAGTGCGTTCATAGAATCGTGCAACGTTGTTCAACCAAACGACCCCAGGACTTTACACAGAGCTTCTACAGCAGTGGACCAATGTATGGAGTGAGCTGCCAACATTGACAGGAGAGCACGTCATTGACAGGCGCGCACGTCATAGTCAGGAGAGCACGTTAGTGACAGGAGCTCTCGTCATAGACAGGATGCACGCCGCCCTTGACAGGAGACACACCATACAATGGCGAGCGAAACCTGTTGATGGATTCTACCTTCGAATCTATTCTGTCGGTGTTGGAACTGCTGGTGCGAACCAACAAATAGTTATACAGCCACACCCACGAGACGCCATGATATGGAAAGCGTTAACGCAGGGTGCTTTTGTGCCGCAGAGGACAAAACGGCGGCAGCACTTGGGAACAGGACGGCGGCATGAACCAATATATTTCATGCGCCCACAGTATTCGACCCTCTGCTCCAGTGCTTTACTACATTGCGATGCGAACGACACCTCACCGCGGCAACGGACCTCACGTGCCCATGGGCAGCGACTCTGCTGCTGCGGACGCACTTGTATGTCTGTTATTTGCGTCGTGGCGTGTACAGTGAGCACGACTTGTGGGCGGTGGGCTGTCGCTTCAGGCGGTGTGGTGTTGTGCTCGCGTTCATTTCCTTTGGCAATCGGCCTTTGAAATGGTCAACCTCGCTTTCATGGGGTGGCGTCTCGGTGCCACTTTTCAACTGGCACATAGCTCCATCTAGCAACTCGTTTGTAGACGCAATGGGCAAACGAGTTGTTGACTTGCGGTTCGACCTGCGCTCTGTGGTCACCGTCAGCGCACCCTTCGACGCACAATAACCTTTCACTACCGTTGCACCTGCACCGTCGGTGCAATCTCGACCACAGGTGGCACGGACATCGACGCCGCGGTCGAAGGACCATTGGACTGCTGTATGGTCTACGAGAACCGCGAGCAAGCGATGGCGCGGGTGGCCAACCGCACCTGCAGGAGCTGCGTCAGCCCCTGGTCATGGAGCTGCCCCCCCCCTGAGCCAATTTACCGTGCATGGATCGGTTTTCAGCCAATCCGGGCCGAGCCGATCTTCTTTTTAACCAATCACAAGAAAGTGCGATTGTGGCTGGCATTTTCGTTTTGACGTCATGAGCAGCAAGTCGATCGCACTGAGCATTGCCAGCAGTCTCGCAGTCGGCGCAGGCGTGGGCTTCGCCGTCGCCTCCAAGAAGCTAGCGGGCAAGGCCGTCAAGGTTGCGTCAAAGCCGCGCCTGTACATCTACGACCATTGCCCCTTTTGCGTGCGCACACGCATGATCTTTGGCCTCAAGGGGCTGCCAGTCGACCTAGTCTTCCTCGCCAACCACGACGAGGAAACGCCGATTGGCCTCGTGGGCGCCAAGGTCGTACCGATTCTCGAGACGCCGGCGGGTGTCGTCATGCCTGAATCCATGGACATTGTCCGATACGTGGACGCCAACTACGGGGAAAAGGTGATCTTGGCTGAAGCCGACGCCGACCGCACGGACCTCAAGCAGTGGATCAAGGACTCGGCAGAATGCATGCGGTACCTCTACCACCCGCGCTTCCACGCGACGCTCTTCGCTGAGTTTGCTTTCGAAGAGTCCCGCAACTACTACAAGACGAAAAAGGAAAAGACCATCGGCTCCTTTGAGACGGCGATCGCCGAAAGCCCCAAGTACGTCGCCCAGCTCAACGAGTTCCTCGTCGCACTCGAGCCGATGCTCAAAAAACCTCACTCGGTCAACGAGACGCTCAGCTACGACGACATCGATCTCTTCGGCCGCCTTCGCGGACTCACGATTGTCAAGGGCGTCGAGTGGCCACCCAAGGTCCTCGAGTACATCACTTACATGTCCAAGGTCACTGACATTCCGCTTCTTGACACGCTCGCCCGGTTCTAAGCCGCATAATCTACCGTGCCTTGGGTATTGCACGACGGCCATCGTGCGTAGTTCTTAAGTTCATACTGCCCGGAGAACATCACCCTAACACAGTTGTGGGGACGCATCTCTGCGTACAGCGCTTCAGTTTGTTGGCGGCACTCGATTTCCTGGGGGCGGATCCACCAGAGATGTTGGTTGCGCTGTTCTGGACGTTGTACCTCGAACAGCATTCGCAAGGCCGTGCCTTGGCCGAAGGACGCTTCTGGACGCTGCGTCAATGAAGGCCAGCGGCCATCAAAGCTCGATGCGCACGAAAACATGTCGCGCCATGTGGCCATCGATATCGTCTCGAGCAGCACAAAAGCGGAATCGTTCGCATCGGCGACGTTCATTCTTGTTCGCGGAGTGATGTTTCGTATTTGCATGGGAGTCGTCTTCATGGCAGCCTGCCGCATGCCACGAGATCACAATTGCATTCGCTTACCACCTCCCAAACACCATGACATTGCTCCGTACACTCGTTCCCGCCCTGGCCACCGCGTCGGCGGTCGGTGTCTACTACGGCATCCGCTCCATCAAGGCTGCGCCTCTGAGCGTCGTGAAATCAACTCTTTTTGCGCCATTCGAGAGCAACGCGCACATGGACGTCTACCAAGCGACAATGGACGCACCGGTGGATCTGCCCAAGTTTGCCTCGTGCTTTTTCCGATCGCCCGTGTTTCAAGCCGAGCGGCTGGTTCTTCGCCTGTGTGGCTATGGCGCGATGTCGGACGCCGACATCGACGCGCTTGCCTTTACTCCCAACGACGACGTCGTTGTCTTTCACGTTGTCGAAAGCACGCCGGACGAGATCGTGATGGCATGGAAGCTGTCGCCCGAGACCCACGGCAACTCGTGGCTCCACCTTGGGGACGACGGCCGCACTGTCTACTTCGGGTCGACGTTCAACCCGACCCGGGCTACGCACAAGGCCATCCTCCCCTTCCATTTGTTGTACGCCCAGATCGTGCTCGCTGCAGCCCGGTACCAATACAACAAGGAGACGCTCGCGCTCCACGAGCCGTAAGTTACGGCGCCTCATGCACATACTATCTATTTGCATTCTAACCTTAATTGCATTTCTTTTCGCAGCATTGCATTCATCGCTCTCCCGCCTGTCTTCGAGCTGCCTTGGGCGGCAACTTGGTCGTGGATATCGTGTTGGAGGATACTCGATGTGTTTGGCGTTGACGCGATGCTGCTGCGAGTTGAGAAGGCTGCGTACGTCTACAACCAAAACCTCCGTTTTCGCCATCTTCTGAGAACGGATTCAAGTGCTGGTTCGTGTCCACAGCGTCTCTCTGATAAACCAAAACCCACCCAGCTGACACATGGTGTAGGGCGCGCATCCTTCTCCTTCGGCATTACCAAGACACGCCGGTGACGAATTGTGCAAAGTGCCGTGCATCTCACCGTCCTGACCAACGTCCACATCGGTGACTGGACGTAATGTATCGAGTGTCACCGCGGGGACGAGCGCCGCTCTAGATTCCGGGTCCAGAACTCGGCTGGAGCGCTGGAAGCACCAGACATGGCGCACAGCCGCTAAGCAAACGGGTACCTACCTGCATACGCGATGCTATGACCATCTTGGTTGCCCTCGACCCAATTTCAACTTCCAGTGTGATCTTGCGAAATTCAATCCTAAATAAAATGAAGCCAGCGACAGAGCTACATAGTTTGTTTCAATCATTTAAAAAACGACCCTGACGATTACTTTGTAAATATAGCTGTGCGTCCGTTGATTGGCCTGTTTCGCCATGGCAGTAATCATTTTGACCAATCAGCGCAAGCGAAAAAACCTTCTTTGGTGTTTGACACAACTGCAACAAAAGTTGGGGCGACGGGAGGACTGCATTGGACCAAGCGACGGACTCGAACAAGATGGCAACGAAGCGGTACAAGGTGGTTCTTCTTGGCGAAGGTAGAAACCGGCGCGTGCATGCTTGCAGCGAGCTCATGACCTTGGCGCTTTGTAGGGCGTGTCGGGAAGACGTCTATTCTCCTGCGCTACATTCGCAACGAATACGACGACCGGCAGGTCTCGACACTTCAGGCGTCGTACCTGGACAAGAAACTTACTGTCGACAACCAAAACTTGCAGCTGTCCTTGTGGGACACTGCCGGACAAGAGCGCTTCCATGCCCTGGGCCCTATTTACTACCGCGACGCAGGTACCGTTGGCGGCCTCGAGGTGTCGCGTCTGACAGCACATAGATGGCGCGCTGCTCGTCTACGATATTACGGACGATGAGTCGTTTAAAAAGGTCAAGACGTGGGTGAAAGAGCTCCGACGGATCGTCGGCGAAGAGATTGACATTGTGATTGCCGGCAACAAGATCGATCTCAAGCGCAACATCAAGGTTACCGAGGCGGATGCCGTCGCATATGCCAAGTCGGTCGGCGCGACTCACTTCTATACGTCTGCCAAACTCAACCGTGGCCTCGATGACGTCTTTGTCGATCTCTCCAAACGGATGCTGGCCCGCGGCGCGTCGCGCTCGAAAAAGAACAAACCCAACGCCTTCATCGCTGACGACGACGAACCCATGGCTCCCACAGCTTCGGCGGCTCCTTCAACGGAAGGACGCAGTCGCGACGGCGCTCGCGGCAACACGATCCAAATCGTCGATGACCATCGACCGTCGCGCGCATCGCCGCACCACGGAAGCGCTGGCCCAGGATCGGCCAAGAAGAGCGGCTGTTGCTAAGATCGTATTTACCCCACAAGCAGCGTTGTATCAGCGCATTTAATGTGGATTCCATGTTGATAACTTGTTCCGCCCTAGTCGTCGGTAACGTGGAGGGCGCGAAAGTACTTGGCCTAAGGCCCATGAGTCACTCCACGGCGCAAGTCACCCACGTACCACCCAGTTGCCCGCCGACTCGAGGCACGTGTCCAGGACTGCGTCGCCACTCGCTGCATGCACCACCGGCGCTGACGGCCGCTGGGCCGGCGGTTCGAAGAACGACGACGTGGCCGCCACCTTGGCATTGATCGCCGTAGCATCAACCACGTTCGAGGACAGGTCCACTTTCTTAACCTGTGCGGGAGTCAGCGCCCGTCACCACGACGCCCGCACCTGCTGCGCATATATCTTCTCCTCGATCGTGTCATGGCTCACGAGCCGGTACACGTGCACGTCTTTGCTTTGGCCGATGCGATGCGACCGGCACATGGACTACGACCGTCGGCGACGGCAACTGAGCAGGCGCGCCCTACCTGGTGGTCGTGGGACGGATTCCAGCTCACGTCAAAGAGCACGACGCGGTTGGCGGCGTGGAGATTGATGCCTTCGGCGCCAGCGCGCGTTGACACAAGGAAGACGTCGATGCCGCTCGACGGCTTGGAAAACGCCTGCACCCTCGTAGGAACTTTGCAAGAAGACTCTGGCGCACCTCGATGTACTCCATGCGCTTGGTGGATGAGACGCTGCCGTCGAGGAGGCGCCACGTCGGCAGCTTCTTCTTGGGCAGCTTCTTGGCGCCTTTCCGCGCCGGCTTGGTTGCAGTCACGTCGAGCTGATCGAGGAAGCGTGCGATCTGCTGGAGCGTAGCCACGCTTTGCGAGAAGACCGCCATCTTGTCACCGCGCTGCCGGCTACGTTCTGTGTCGGTGGCGGGTGCCAAGGGTGTAGGTACCTTTCCTGCAGCAGAGCCAAAAACACAACGAGTTTGCCGCTGTGCTCGGCGACGCCGGGCTCGTAGGCGTCGACCTGCATCGCCTGGGCCCAGCGGGTGGAGGCGGGGTCGACCTCGGGCCGTTTCCGCTTCTTGGGCTTGGCCTTGGCCTTGGAGAGCACGGGCTGCCAGTCAAGGACAGCGGAGGGGTCCTCCACCGGCTGGTCGTCAGTGGTGTCCGAGAACAGCCGTGCGTGCACGACGTCCGGGTGGTTGACCACTTGAAGCAGTGTCGAGTAGGCCGTGAAGAGATCCCACTGCTGTTTCTGATCGCGGTCGCGGTCGAGGAAGGAAAGGTACAAGCTGTGCTGCAGCGGAGACAGGTGGCAGTGCACGATCCATTCGAACTTTTGTGGTAGCTGCGAGTTAAGGAGGCTCCGACCCCGACGCAATACTACGTCCGTGAGTGCGTGCGTGAGCGCGCAGGCCTTGCTCGGATCGCCGTCAAGAATCGGTCGCTCGTAGTTGGTGCGAAATGACTCATATGTGCCCAGGAAGCCTGGGCGGGCAAAGTTAACCATGCACCAGTACTCGGCGAGCGAGTTCTAGCACCCCGTGAAGCAACGCGTCCATAACGGGGATCACCTGCAGCGGGTACCCTGTCAGTACGATGCGCTTGGGCGTCGTGATGCGCTCGAGACTGGTACAGAGGATGGACGTCGGGTCTTTGATGCGGTGGCCTTCGTCCAGCGCCACCTATGCCACGGCACCGGTGTGTCTTCGAACAAGGTGCGAGGAACGTACGAGGTCGGGCCCCGGGCTGCACAGAAGCTCTGCGAGCCGCCGAAGCTGCTTGTCTTGGGTGAGCTCATGACGGTCGCTGAACTCGATCGTGCCTTCCGTGAGGCGCGTCGTTGCTTGTAGCACGGGCTCGGGTGCGGCGCGCGTTGGGTTCAGTAGGATCCGGTACATCTCGTAGCCGAGTACCATGACGCCGCCCGATGCCTGCCACTTGTTCAAGGTTTCAATGCGGCACTCCGGCGTCGCCTTGTTCTAGGGCGGGTGAGGGCTGACGGGATCTGATTACGTACGCTAGCTGTCTCCATCTGAAATAGCGGACAGTGCTCCAGTGACGACTCGTGGAGCCATTTGCGGAACTCCGCGACCCAGTTCATGATGCACACTGTCGGGCACAGAATGAGCGCTGTGCGCCGCTCGCCTCTATGGTAGGTTGACACTGCATTCACAAAGGTAAAGCAACGTACCGCAAGAGACCATCGACGATGTAGCTGTGCACCGTGGTGAGCAGCTGAAGGGTCTTGCCAAGGCCCATGTAGTCGGCGAGGATGCAACCTTGGCCCGCCGCAATGTGACCTGTCATAAATCGCACGCCGTCGACTTGGTGTGGCTTGAGCACGCCGGCGATTTCCTCAGCCACCCAGAGCTCCTGTTCTTCGTCCTCGTCGCCATTTTCCAGCGCTACGCGCCCGTAGGCGTCAGTGTCTTGCGCCGGCGGTGGCGGCAACGCGACCACTGGAACATCGGCCTCTTCGTATTCGTCGTCGCACAAACAAGGAAGCATGAGGCAGACATCGCATGGACCGGAGGTCTTCTTGAGGATGCTGCGCAGTAATTCGACCTTCTTCGCTTGCGCGGCCTCCTCCTCTGTGACGCAAACGCACGGCAGGAAGCCGCACGTGCATGACTCGTCCGCCATCTCGGATTCGAAATGTGCCAACTGATTGGCGCCTCCGTAAGGACCAACACTTTCCATGACCTCTCACAAAGCATCATTTGGGATATTTGTTTATAAAGGTTGCAGTTGAAGGCGCAGGAAGATCGTCAACAATCCTGGACGCTCCACCGCCATGAGCTCTTGTCGCGCTGACACGATGCTGCCGCCTATACGCAGCGTGTTGGCATGGCACGTGCGTCGTTCGTGTACATGTTGTATTGGGCGCTAGGCCTGATCCCATGTTTGGCGGCCACTAGACGTTGCTGGATGAACTGGAGGATTGCTGCAGGGGACGAGTGGCTCGTGGCATCGTGAGCTTGATGGTTGCAAGCAGCGTTGCCCCAATCCGTCAAGAGCTGATGTTCGCGAACGTGGCAGGGTGTGCTCTTGACTTGAAGAGATTCTGTTTCGCACAACCATTTTCTAAGATTGAGCTTTGTTGCGGAAGTGGCATGGCCGGAACGGACCGCAAAAAAGCTGCGACGGAGGCATCGCCCGTGCCAGTGCCAATAGCTGCTGCGGAAGGCTCCTCGCGCTCGTGGGAGGCGGTTTTTTTGCTTGCCATCGTGCTGGCCATCGGCGCAGCCCTCCTTCAGGGCTCGCCGAGCCCCAAGGTGTCTGGCCGCCAACTGACTGAAACCGCATCCTTCAAGACTGTGGTCGTCTACGACAATGGCATGTCTGTGGGCGGGATCAAGATCTCTCTGGAGCCGCAGCACGCGCCATCGGGCGCCGCTCTTGCCGCGTATCTCTCCGAGTTCGTGGCCGTTGACGGCATCCGCCTTGTTGGCGAACCCGAGGACGCCAAGATCGTAGCAGACCGCATTTACACGGGCGGAGGTAAGCTCGTCGAGAGCTACGACGACATCGAAGCCGGCGACCGACTGTACACAGTGGCGCCCGGCCTACTCTTCGTGTGGCCCTTTGTCAAGGTCAACGTTTTCTGGGCTTTGTGGGCGTGACGTCGCAGTTAGGTTGGCCACAGAGTGCGCATTGAGGCGGTGTTAAGCCCCACGGGTCGCCCCATCGTGCTCGAGTCGCTGAGCGAAACCCCGCGCGTGTTCCACGTGCATGACTTCTTCTCGGACGCCGAAGCCGACGCACTTGTTGCCCGCATTCTTACTATCGACGGCGAACACGACAAGCTCCAGCAGTCTCACGTCGGGCACAAATCGGGCGCCAAGGTTGTGTCGCCCCACCGCACGAGCGAAAACGCCTTCGACCAAGTGTCGCCACCGGCGCTTGCGATTCGCAAACGTTCTTTTGACCTGCTGCGCATCCCCAAGTACCAAGACGATATGTGCGACGGCCTGCAACTCCTCCGGTACCAGCAGAAGCAAGCGTACATCGCCCACACCGACTACTTTGCCGCAGCTACAAGCGACGACTGGAACTGGAACCCTAAAGTAGGCGGCTCCAACCGATTCGCAACTGTGTTTCTGTACCTCTCCAACGTCACAGCGGGCGGCCAAACCGTGTTTCCTCTCGCCGAGATGCCCGAAGGTGTCTCTCACCCGCCATCAGCCGCTGATGCGCGAGGCCTCTTTGACCCCAAGAGCTGGGAGGCTGACATGGTGCAGAGCTGCTCGACGCGGTAGGTGACATCTCCAGGCCACTGCGCCGTCACCCGTCGCAGGCTAGCTTCGTACCCACGCAAAACGCATGCCATTCTCTTCTACAGTCAAAAACCCAACGGTTTGGCTCGTGGATGGCTCGGGCACTGACTCCAAGACAGGCGCCCTTGATCCCCGCTCGCTCCATGGCGGCTGCCCGGTGCTCGAAGGGACCAAATGGTGCGTCCTTCGCACTGCGCGAGGGTGACGCCGCGCTCATTAGGGCTGCAAACCTCTGGGTTTGGAACAAACGCCGGTACGGCCTCGACGCCGAGCGACCGGACGTGATCAAGGTCAAGTTTGTAAACCCCACGGACGGCCCCGTCGACTTGTTTTACGCCGACACGAAGCTCGCAACGGTCAAGCCCCGCGGTGAGCAGCCCTTTACGTCGTACGCAGGCCACAGCTGGGTAGCGCCGCGTTTGCTCTGCCCGTGATAGCTCATGACTCGTTTCGATAGACGATGAAAGACGCCTCAGGCGCCGTGCTGGGGCAGGTGGTTCTATCCGCCGCCAACGGCGCCTCCCAGACAATCACGGCGGGCGAGGCCGCGACTACGTAGCAGCTTGAATGCTCTAAATGGAGAAAACAACACTCTTGAGATGGTACAGGAGTGGTATTAGTCGTTGAGCTTGCGCTTCTTGAAAACTTTGGTGAGCAAAGCTTTGGAGTCCTCGCCGAGCGAAGCATGCTTCGTCTTGTCGGCGGGTGCGTGCTGGCGGAAGGTCCGGCGAATGCTATCGAGCGCACCGGGCACAGCCACGTTGTCTGCCTTTTTGCGCTCCTCCATCTTGTCGAGCTGCTTGCTCTGCTCAACGCGCTCCATGAAGGCGGCGTTCTCCTTGGCCGCCTGCGCAATCTCAAGCCGCAGTTTCTGATCGCGAACGCGGTTCTCGTAAGCGATCTTTTCGGTGAGGTGCGCCCACTTGAAGCCCTTGAGGTACTTGAGGTTCCAAATGTCGTCGTAGTAGAAGCCTCGCTTCTTGCCACCCATGGGCTTAGTGTTGAGCGCCGCTGCGACGCGCTTCGCCACCGACTTGTGCGAGAACTCGATCCAGCCCTCGGTGAAGTTGACCTTCTTGTTGCCGCCAGCCTTGAGCCGCTTCTTGCGGTGAGTCTTGTCTTCCTCGACCAAATAAATACGCTCGATGTCGCCATACTGGCTCAGCAGGTGGCGAACCTTCTCCGGCTTCATGAACGGTGGCACGCGGCTCATGTACACCACACCCTTCTTGGACTCCTTCTTGCGCTTCTTCACGGGCAGGCCGAGGTCGTCGTCGTCCATGTCGTCGTCGGCGTCGTTGTCACCCGAAGCTTCGTCCTCCAATTCCTGATCGCCACTGGACTTCGCATCGTCGCCGGTGGCCTCATCCTTGTCTTCGTCTCGGGCAGCATTGTCGTCTTCAGCCTCAACGGCATTACTAGTTGCCTCATCGACTTCGTCCGCAGCCTCATCGTCGTCGTCGCCAGTGGCCTCGTCGTTATCACTGTTCGCTGCCTCAGCGCTATCGTCACCAGCATCGGCATCACCAGCAACCTCCTCGTCATCGTTCGCAGCGGACTCGTCCTCAGCAGCGTCTTCTTCAACACTGTCGTTTGCGACCGTTTCCTCGTCTTCGTGGGCGACGTCTTCGGCCGAATCGCCGTTGCTCTTCGCATCTGCATCGCTTTTTACCGTGGCTGCGACCACCGCGGCAGTCGAAGCCGCCGGCGTCTGGCGCGGCCGTCGCTTGGCCACCGTCTTGGATCGCGCTCGGGCCATGGTCGACCAATCGAATTCTGCCAACCAGTTATTACCCCGCGTCCGGATACGCGTATTTGATGTAACTTGCGCTGTTTGTGCACCCGGAATAAAATAACTTGCTGTTTGTAAGAAATTTTAAGTATAATTTCAAACTACCCTGGCGCCTGCACGCACGCAACTCCGAGCTAGTGCGCCGTCAATTGGCGCCACTTCACCGGCGCCGCACGCCTCTTGAGGGTGCTGATACCGTTGCCTCGAGACGCTGGCTCCTTGTTTCGAGAACGAGATGCATGGTCGAGGGCAGGAGACACTTGGTGGAAGTGGAAGTTGCGTGAATTTAGATGCCTTGTCCCACATATTAATGAGACAGTCCGTTTAAGGGCCTACAGCATCCGGATGCGCAGGAATCTTCGCAGTCCGCGATACCCAACGATGGCGATGGGCGCGTGGAGAAGTGCCTGCCGCGTGGCCCTCTGCATGATGCTTCTAGCAATGGAGAAGACGACTGCGATTTCCCCAGAAGTTTCGGTGGTGCCGCAATTGCCCGCGACTATGGCGGGGTCGTCTCAGGTGCTCGTGGAGGCAACGCCAACCTCCGAAGCTGCACCGCCCGTGCAGCCGCCGGCAAAGGAACCCGAGTCTGCGATTGACCATCTAGAGAGACAGTTGAGACTGATCGAGCGCCTTGAGGCGTCGCTAGTTCATGGCCTCAACAGCATTGACGAGCAACTGGCGAGTGGGCAAAACAAGCGGCAGCGTGGGATCTCGCAAGCGCGCATCAAGGGAGACTTGAACGAACTACGCACGAACTTGCACCTGCTTGCGCAGAATCTGAATATGACCTTCAGCGAGCTGGACACGGTGGAGAAGGACACGGAGGAGAAAGCGAAGCAGCTTTCGGAGGTGCTGCGGCAACAGCATGCTGACGAACAGGCCCACCAACTCGAGGCGCAAGGTGCCGAGGCCATTGACTACGAGTCTGGCCGCCTCAAAAACATCTCGCGTTCGGCGCTCTCAGCGAAGGAGCTGGAACATCTTGAAAAAGTCAAGCAAGACGCCGACCCTGCGGTACGAACCCATTATCATCTCAGTGAACGCGACGTTCACGCTAGGTGCTGCATTACGACTTCAGCCTGCTCGGGCAAATTGCTCTTCTCTTTGGTGTCTCGGCGCTGGGCGGCATCTTCACGTCGTGGATTAACTTGCCGCCGACGATTGGGTACCTGGTCGGCGGCGCTGTCGTTGGTCCCTCGGGCTTCGGGCTCGTGCATCACTTCAAAGAAGTCGAGACGATTTCCCTCTTCGGTACCATTTTCCTGCTCTTCGGTACGGCTTCAATGCTGACTTGGATCCAACCCACCCGAGCGTAGCCCACGGCGCGGAATACTCGCTCCACCGCTCGGATGACGTGCTCAAGCGGTACCTCCTTGCCGGCATCATCTACGTCGCCTCCTCCATCATCTGCGTCTCCCTCGTTGGCGCAAGCATGGGCTGGGTACTGCCACGCTACCACAAGGGCAGTCCCAACATACACACTTTCGTAGGCACCGTCGCTGGCAGAAGGCGTCATTATCGGCGCCGGGATCTGCTTCACGTCAACAGCGCCGCTCTCAGAATACGTTCGCACGCAGAACCTACGGCACACGGTGTTCGGACGGGTAAACCGCGTAAAGCTTGGTGACAGCATTGAGCATTGCTGAGTAGCTGGTGACGGCCATAATTGCCATTCAAGACGGTCTCATGAGCTTTGCGCTTGCGACTCCCGAATGGTTCACGCACCATGGCTCCGCGGGCCTCATGAGCATCGCCGTGCTGAAGACGCTCTTCGCGTACGGCATCGTTGTCGGCCTCACTGTCTTCTTGCACATGTCGGAGCATCGGTCGTCGCGAAGATAGCTGACGAGGTTCTAGGCGCGTCGTGCCGCCGCTCCTCGAGTTTCTCGTGTCCATGGAGCACGTCCACCACTCGCCGCTGGTTCTGCTGGGCATTGTGTCGGTGTGTCTCTTCATGGCTCTGTTCACCGAGGTAACCAAAGCGCCCTCTGGTGCCGTAGTGACACTGGGAATAGACCCTCGGGCTGTCGTTGGAGAGCGGAGCCTTCTTCGCAGGGCTTGCCTTCATGGGCCAGACGAACCTCAAAGTGACGCTGTCGGCCATCCGCGTGCTCGACAACCTCTTTGGCAGTATGTTTTTTGCCTGCATCGGGATGATCATCAACCCCGTACGACTTCGATTGCCCCGGCTGCCTCACGCTTCCGCATAGAGCTTCCTTGCGCGCAATTGTGTTCCCGTACTTGCGATGATGCTGTGCGTCTGTGCCATCAAAATCACACTGGTCGCGACGATCATGATGTTTTTCCAAATCCCCATTCGGCGAGCGCTTAAGGCGGCACTTAGCTTGTGCCAGGTAGCCTACGTACAGCAAACAGGCCACCACGACTGTCGCTAGGTCGGCGAAGTCGCCCTCATCTTCATGATCAAGGCCCAAGCGACCCGGCTGATTTCGCGCCCCGCGTACCTCCAGTTCCTGGCAGCCACGTCGCTGTTCCTCGGGCTATCTCCGCTCTTGCACAAGGGACTGGAGGGCCAAAGCACCTTCCATTTTGCGTCGGTGGTGAGCCGCAAGCCAGGTATGCGCGTCGAGTTCTGCACGCAAGGAGCCCATCGGTGCTTCCTAGCAACCGACGAAGACGTGCTGCCATCGACCCATGCCAACAAATTGACGTAGCCATAGTGAATTCCTGCCGAAAGTAGATCGTACTTTTTATTTTCTTGCGCATTTCCGAGCACGGCAGGTGCTTGGCCGACGACACTGGCGCGGCAACACTTCCCACGCGCTGAGCATGTGGTGGGCGCTCTAGACTTACGGCGGCGTATGTCTCTGGCACGAGTGTGGGATGATGGACTCAGTTGCGGGTGCAAAGACCCGGGCTCGCAAAAACACGTTGCAGCACAAAGACAGCCGCACTTGAAGCGGTTGCGATCTTGCGGCATATTCCGATTGTCTCGACACCTCCCATGGCTCCGCTTGAACTGCCCTCCGCCCACCACCACATTTGCAACGACAACATCACGCCGGACGCCCCCGACGTGCTTTACCACCTCGGGCTCTCGTACTCGAAGAGCAACTGCTGTGAAGTCGCCTCGATCTTCGGTGACGTCAAGGTACCGCCCACACCGATGGAGCGAAACGTCATGTGATTTGTAGTTCTTTGTGTGCGGTGGCAGCGCCGAGCGCATGAAGAACTTCGCCCACAAGATTGCCGAGAAGCTCCAAATCGAGACGCCATTCGGGTATGCGCTGGCGCCTATCGGGTCCACGTCGCGCTATGTCATTTACAAGGTCGGCCCCGTCCTCATCGCCAACGTACGTAGCTTCACCTGCGCGTCGGGAGTGCTCATGGGCAATGTGATGTTAGCATGGCATGGGCATGCCGTCGACGTCCATTTTGCTGCACGAAGTGACGAAGCTACTCGAACATGCCGGTGCCCAGAACGCCGTGTACATCCGCATGGGTACGAGCGGCGGCGTCGGCGTTGCGGGCGGCACCGTCGTTGTGTCGTCTGAGGGCCTCAACCACGAGCTGCGCGCCGTGCACCAGATCCCGATCCTCGGCAAGGTTCATGAGCGTGTGGCGACGCTAGACCCGGCGATCGCACTCGAGATCGCGGCCACGTGCGAGGCGCTGGGCCTCCCGCACACCATTGGCAAGACGCTGTCGTGCGATGACTTTTATGAGGAGCAGGGCCGCCTTGACGGCGCCATCTGCGAGTACACGAATGAAGACAAGATGGCGTTTCTCCAGGCCGCGTACGACGCTGGCACGCGCAACATCGAGATGGAGGCGCGTATGTTTGCCGCCTTCACCCACAAGCTCAACATCCCCGCTGCTGTCGTGTGTGTGACGCTGCTCAACCGCTTGGACGGCGATCAGATCACGCAGCCGCATTCGGTGCTCGAGAGCTACGACGAACGGCCGATGGCCGTGCTCCTCGAGTACATCAAGGCCAAGACGACCGAGATGTAAAAAGCTCCGATCGATAATGTTAATATTGTTTGTGCGACTTCTCGGCTTTGGCTGGCGATAGATTGATACGCCTTCTGATAGAACTACTATCGTGAGCGAAGGCCGGGAAGCCTGGGGCCTTGCACGTAACTCTGCCCACAACATCGACGAAGCAAGCTGCTCATACATTAAGTCGAAGCCTGATGAAGGGAATTCCACCCAAAACAGGATACCCCCGTGCCGATTTGGCAAAGACGACGCATGGCGGGGCTCTGTGCGCACCCGCCAAGGTATCCGCGACGGCGCTGGCTTCGCCGTAAACACGCAGGTCGTGTGCGCATCCTTGCAGTCTCTTTGTTTGGAGCTGCATGGTCATGGCTCGTACCCAATGCAGTGCTTGAGGAAGCGTTCGGTCCGTCTGCCACGTATCTCAATCAGATGCGCTGGCATACATTGCGGCTTTTATGGTGTGATGTCACCTTGAAGTTGGGTAGATACAAGTGTCGACGCCTCAGCGCATCTTGTGTCGTTTTCCTCTGGTGGGCTAGTCGAGACCATCCCGAAGGATCACAAGCTTAATAATTCGCTTCGCGACGCTGTTAGCTGCCTGAACATGACCCCGAAGAAGGACCGCGCCAGCGTCGCTCTTGGCTAGCAGAACCAGCAGTCCGTGTCTCAAGTTGAAGAAGCTCCGCGAGTGAATCCGCTCCCAATTCGAGCGGCGGACGTTGAACTCGACGTTGGCCAGAGAGTTGGATGCTCTACCCTTAATACCATCTGCCCCCCGGTTCCCCCCCGTCACCGATAGCTATCTCAGAGGTAAAAATTGAATTTTCCAAGCATGTGAACAACTTCCGGGCTTGTTCTGCCTGGCTAGAAAGGCGGTCTTTAAATCTCTTCCTAGGATAGAATGCGAGTCTACGAGCGGCACACCGAGGACATGACCAGTTGTTGTTTGACCCCCGTGCAGTACTACGGGTTCTTTGTAGCGATGTAAAGCGACCTGGAGCAGCAGCGACAGCCTCTGCCGCGAAGTGCAATATGCATTTCGCCCGCCGAGCTCGGAGAGGGAGCCCGCAGCAACAGGGCAAAATGGCTGGCGCCACGTTGAGAAACGACCCAATAAAATCTCGACGGCGTCCCGCAACGCCCTTGGTGCAGCCACTTGGCAGGCGGCGGCAATTCTCACTTTTGAATTTCCTTCATCGCCACCATGGCCCACCAGCACGTCATCAACGCCAACCTCGTGAACCCCTCCACGGACGTTCTCTACCACCTTGGCCTCTCGTACTCGGAGGCGGAGCGCGAGCAGTTCCAGGCCATCTTTGGCGACATCAAGGTACAATCCACGGGCTCCCTGGCACTCGATACTGATGCAGACTCGTGTAGTTTTTTATCTGCGGTGGCAGTGCCGAGCGCATGAAGACCTTCGCGCACAAGCTCGCTGAAACGATGGACATCAAGACACCGTTCGGTTACTCCCTCTCGCACATTGGGTCCACGTCGCGCTATACGACGTATAAGGTCGGCCCCGTCCTCATTGCCAACGTACGTCTGGTCACCAGGTTGCATGCCTCTTATCGCAGATGATAGCATGGCATGGGCATGCCGTCCATCTCGATTTTGCTCCACGAAGTCACGAAGCTCCTCGAGTACGCCGGCGCCCACGATGCGATCTACATCCGCATGGGCACGAGCGGCGGCGTCGGCGTCGAGGGTGGCACCGTGGTGCTCACGTCCGAGGCGCTCAACCACGAGCTCCGCCCTGTGCACGTTGTGCCGATTCTTGGCAAGCTTGTCGAACGCCCCGCTAAGCTGAGCGAGGCTGTCACGGCCGAGATTGCCGCTGTCTGCGACTCGATCTCGATCCCGTACGCGATCGGCAAGACGCTCTGCGCCGACGACTTCTATGAGGAGCAGGGCCGCCTTGACGGCGCCATTTGCGAGTACACGAACGAGGAGAAGCTTGCGTTCCTCCAGACGTGCCACGATGCTGGCACGCGCAACATCGAGATGGAAAGCCGCCTCTTCGCGGCTTTCACGCACAAGCTCAACATCCCTGCGGCCGTCGTGTGCGTCACGCTGCTCAACCGTCTCGAGGGTGACCAGGTCACCAAGCCTCACTCGGTGCTCGAGGAGTACGACTTGCGCCCGATGTCCGTCGTCCTCGCCTACATCAAGTCCAAGCTCCAATAAATGCACTTAACCAATAAATACTACATCATATTCCCAAGTAATTTGGTGTCGATGTCTTAATACGACGCCATGAATACAGAAAATCGTGGGGCAGCTTCGGGTGAAAGCGACGCTGCTAGTGCGTTACAGCAAACCCTGGCCTTCGAACAGGGAACACGTGAAGAACTAGAAAACATGGAGGGGCCGTAGCAAACTCCATTATCGTTGGAGCAGCCTTACCAATGCATCATCGTTCATTTAAAACCTTTCGTGGGAAGTATCATTAATGTTGCCACCTGAGACTGCAAGCAGGTCCAATAGTTCTAATAGCTTGTAGTCGAGGTTTTGCTAGCTTAATGACCTTACTAATCTTGGTAGAACTTAACTGTGAAGGTGGAGGAGAGAGAGCCTTTCAGATCACATGAGCAATACCAACGATTTCACTGTAAACATGGCAGCTCACACACGAATTAATCTTACTTCAATGTCAAGACTTCAATGAAAACTTCGGTTTCGTTTTGACTCGTAATGGATTGCGTTTGCGTCTACCAGCTGCGAGCGAGGGACAGCCCGAGATGCCCCCAGTGAAGCTACGTCGGCATCGACGAGAGACTCCCCAAGCGCAAGCGCCTAAGACGCCAGGGAAAGTGTTAGTATCGCTCGTATGCGAAGGCATCTGTATATAACTGCTTATGGAGCTAACATGTATTTCTGCCCGGTGCAGTGCAAAAGGCGGCGGATTCTGTAGCCTCCGGCCCAGTCATGCGACCGCCTAACCATTCCTCCCACTTATAATTCCAAAAACGCACCAAATCGTGTTAAGTACTTAGGCCAAGTAGTAGAACTGCTGGAAGACGTTGGTGGCATCGCACGTCCAAAGATGAGCGCGATCACCAGTGGCAGTGGCCATGTCGAGGCAAAAGCCTTGGTGGGTCAGATGGCGAAATTGCTTGGTCACCGGATCGAACATCCACTTTTGGTTGACGTTGGATTCATCGCAGTCCCAGAGATGCACGGTGCCACCGTTCTTGGGCTCAAACGCGTCGATGCATCTGTTGTTGACAGAGCGGATGGTATGGTCGGCATTGTTCACCCACCAGCTCATGTACTCTGCCCAAGCGCCACCCGTGAAAGATGTAAACGAGACAGCTTCGTTCTTGAACGCCGTCATCACCAAACCCCCGACATTGACGACGCGGACTTTCTCTTCAGAGCGCGCAATCCACTGGTTGGGTGCACCGAGCACACAGTCTTCAACGAGCACCTGGTTGTTCTGATTTGGGTCCACGGCCAAGCACAAGTTAGGGTGCGTCTCGTGCACGATGCGGTGGTTGACAGAGTCGATAACCCACTTTTGATTGCCGTTGGTGGCGTCGCAGGCGTATGTGTGCACGTTGTAGCCCCCCGCGCCGTTGGGGTATGCATCGAGGCATTGCTTGTTGGAGCCAACGCTGATATGACGCGACGGACCGTCGTATGTCCACTGTTCGTTCTTCGAGCGCGACTTGGGACTTGCGTACAGGCTGGAGTAGTACTCGGAGATGACCAAGGTATTGCGCGTCACAAGGTTGAACCACGAATAGACGGGGTAGAAGGCATTGTCGGCTACGCTGCACGCACCGCGGCCGCCGACACCCCGCTGGATACGAGCGTAGCCGCCCTCGCCCCACAAGGAACCCCACGAGTTCTTGAAGCGAAAAAACGGCAGCTCTGCGGTGCCGTACCCGACACCCAGCACGGCATGGTCCGCTGGCCCCGTGCATGCGTCGGCCGTGATGATGCCACCTTTGTAGTACTGAAACGCGCGGCTTGAACCATTCACCCTCAGGACGATCGGCATCTGCGCCAGTGCTTTTTCGATGAGTGCTTCGCCCAACGGCTTTGCCACATCTTTCCACGGCATTTGGATTGGGGTGCACTCTCGCTTGCATGGAAGCGTTGTCGGCACATTGAAGTTTCCGAATGGGTAGGCATCCATCGTGCAGATGCCATTTACGCCCACCCACTCGAGCGAATCATCGGCCCATCCTCCCCCACAGCCGTAGCCAGGCCCACAACTTGTCGTTTGCTGCTCCGAGAAGAGCTCAAGCTTGCGATCGTTCTGGAGACAGTAGGCACTCTCAGCGGCAGCGGTGGCAGCAAAAGCAAAGCAATCGCCACAGGCGCCCTGGCTCTTCACGGGCCCGACGCAGCCCGATGTTGTCCAGTCCACTGAGTCCGTCGCCATGGATACAGATTTCGGCGTTACCACCGCTGGCACGTCCTTGGGCGATCGGGCACCGGCGACCCACGTCGCAAATGCCTCGTGCTTCATGAGGGCAAACGGCGTCGCGACGGAAAAGGTAGCTTGAGGGTACTTGGCGTTTAGCTCGGCGACAGAGGCCTTAGCGGCAGCAAACACTTCGAGCTGTTCGTCGAGACTGGGGGCGCCGCCCGACTCGGTGGATGTTGGAGAAAATCCATTGGCTGCAGCATATATGCCAGGACCACTTAGCTTCCAGGCTTCGAGCTCCTGCAGCAGCAAGTCGCGATCCTTCGAGACAGCGTTTGAATTGGCGAAAGCTAAAATCGCCCCACCGAAGAGAAGTACAACACGAACCATAATTTTTGATGGCCGAAAACGAATTGTGAGCGCCACAGCCCAACGACTCTGAAGTTGGTGAGCCTGTCTTTGAGATCAGCTGGCTCCGACTCGATATTCCGCGACTTTTGCTGCTCTCGGTGCTCATGCTCTCGAATCGTGCATTGTTTGCCAAAGGTTGTTCGTGTGAGCAATTTGCATCGTATACGTTATCAGATCGAACTCAGAATTTTTTTACATCGTATCACCGCAAAACTACTTATTGGTTTTACGGCGCGCTTCTCGAGGTTTGCACAGTAAGGATGTCGAAAGTCTTGTAGTCGTATTTTAAACATGAATATCCTCCTTCCAGCAGTAGATTTAAACCTCGGTAGCTCATTGGAGCTACTAGCTCTGGTGCAGACAGTGTCGTAGCACGTTGTGCCACTCGAACTAACATTGCGTTTGGTCGTGTAGATGGAATCCGGATCACATGATATCGCGTACTCGTAATTGCCAAGCCTACGCTGCGCACTTGGCCTTACACAAGAGTTTGTCAAACTGGTGAGACTCATAGTGCACTTCCTTGTACGTAAACACCAGTTTGTCGAGTATTGAAGATAGTCAGTCGCCTTGCCAACAACGACCGAACTCCGAGCTCTTTGAGCGTCTGACGAGAATGACCTGGTAGCCCTTGCCGCAGCCAACGCTGAGCTTGCGAGTGGTCGTACCACCGTGAACGTAAACCACTTTGCCTGTGTTAGCTTGTTGACGGCCGAAACGTGACCAGCACTTTGCGGGAGTCCAGCATAGTGCACACGAGACTACAACAGCCCACCAGCACCAGCTCACCAGCTAAGCCTCGGCCTATCGAAGTACTTTGGCGAGGAGGCAGACAAACTTGTGCACCCCTCAAGCTTGCCGTAAAGTTCCAGCTCCTTACAGTCTAACTGCTCCGTATCACCTTCACTGCCACTCATCTGGACCTTGACGGCGTCGAGTGGCTCTAATGGCAATGGAGAGCATTCGATGCCAACTCCTTTGACTCACATGAGCACACATTTCGCGGCCCAAGGACCTGTTTATTTTACCAGCAAGGCGCGTTCCACCTCATTAAGACAAGTGTCGTCACGGTCTCTGTCCTCGCACTTCCCGACTTTGACTGTCCTCCTGTGATCTTTCATCGTCGAGGCCTGATGGCACGTCACCTGGCGGTGTATGCCCCTTGAGAGATTTGAACGCAAAACGTGAACCTTTTGGCAAATACGGGAACCTTTTGGCACGTACTGTATTCGCTCCAAAGGAGCTTCGTTTGCCAATGCAGGAGCGCTATTAAGCAAATAGAACTGGACAGAGCTTCTGGTGCAAACTCCTCGCCTAGTACAGTGCAGTACGCTATAAATATATATAATGGCTTGACCAATGTACAAGGCATAACAACTGCCCGGGTGTATGTATGTAAAGTGACGTTTATTCGCGTGTATCAACGAGCAATGGAATCTTTAGGCCTAATAGCTGGAGGACTTCGCATACGTCGAACACAAGGCTGCCGAGTGCGGGGGGGTGAGCTTCATATATACGTTCGCGACAAGTTCCGTGTCGCGACAAGTTCCGTGTCAGTCTCTGCTTCGGGTCATTACTTTGGCGTGGATTGGCCATGATTGAAGCCGAAAGAACGCGATTGTAGCCACTGACATTGTCAAGAGAACGCGCCTTCAAGCGGGTGCAGACCGCGTCGTTTAAGGAACTGGTCGCAGATCTCCCGCCAAGCGCAGTTACAGTGACTCTCAAAAAATCCCACCAAATATCGATTTCATACAAAAATTAAGATGTTTGCACAAGGCACCAGGTGCCACTCCAGTTTTGCTTGCACCCATCATGAACACCGCAGAAAGGCAGCGGATCGAGGACGCACTCGA
>JNBR01002437.1:0-27225 GCA_002081595.1 Achlya hypogyna
CGCCGCTAGCCGGGTACGACGCGTTCGCTCTGACAAGTTTGGCATTTACGTATCTGGTACATGAGCGAGCCAATTGCTGCTCAAGTGTCACCACAGCAAATGACCGCAGGACAAGTCGGGAGAAATGCATCACCTTCATAAGGATACCTAGCTTCGGTGAATGCTAGTACTTGTGAAATAATCTATGTCGTCTCGTGGTAATCTACGCCATGACGTCGACTTTCCCCACGAGAAGTGGGTCTTTTTCCGTATTCGTAGTCTCTTGAGGATGCTTCTTCATCGTGCACGAAAAGATGTACAGCCCAACGAAGGCAAGAGGTACAGCCATGTCAGCGACCGCCCACATTGTAGAGGCACCGTACGTGTTGTAAAGGTATCCGCCGACGGACGTGCCGACGCCACGACCAAGACCCGTCTGGACTGCGCTCAGCAGCCCCATCATAAGACCCTCGGTGCCGCGGGGTACTTCGGCGTAGATGTACTTGGTTGCCGCAGCCCACGCGAGACCGTACGTGCAGCCGTGAAGGAACTCGAAAGGAAGGGCGTACCAAGGATTTGTCATGAGCGCGTAGCAGGTAAGGCGAGCACCGTACGCCGCGATAGAAATCGCAAGGACTTTGACGGTACCGAGTTTAGCGAGGATACGGTCGGCATAGTAGAAAGCCGGGAGCTCAGAGAACGTTTCGCACCAGATAGCGATGCCCACGATTTGCGCTGACCCACCACTGAGCTCATAAAAGTTGAGCATGAGAAAGGCAGAAAGGATGCCAAACATGGTGCCGCCAAGGAATACGACGAGGAGCAGGCCGAGAACGTCCTTCTTGGTCGCGACAATTTTTACGCCGTCGATGAACGAGAGCTTAGGCGTCGCTGCATCGGTGTGAAAGTGCTCGGCTGCGTCGGGCGCCGGAATGAGCAACAGCGTGAAGACAGTTGGAAGGCAGAAGAGCAAGTTCATGTTGAAGGCCCACGAGATACCAAAGCTCGCCACAATGAGCCCCGTGACATAGGCACCGAGACCCCAGCCCACAGCTCCGTACAGCCGTTGCTTGCCGTACTCCGCGCCAAGACGCGTCACGAGCGCCAAAACAGTCTGATCGAGGAGCGGCCAGAGCGGAGTTGCCTGGAAGTTCGCGCAGAACATCAGCACACACGTCCAGACGAAGCTCGACGAGGCAAACTGGATCGAGAACATGAGCGCCGATGCAGTGAGCAGGCACAGAATGTGCACGAGGCGCTGCTTGTGAAAGACGTCCGCGATGGCACCCCACAGCGGCGGAGCGAGGAGGCTGCAGATGCATGGAATCGTCTGGAGTAGTCCAATTTCGAACTTGGTGAAGTACGTGTTGAAGTAGACGGGCAGGAAGTTTTGCACGGAGGAGTACCCGACGTTAAAGAACACGTACACGAGCTTGGCGGGAAGCAGCTCCTTGCGCTTCGCGACCTCGACCATCGCGATGCGACCACCAATTCAGAAATGACCAGCCTCGCGCGCACCCCAGCCACTGTAACACACCAACGGTACAGCGTGGCGACCAACTGCTTCAGGATGCCATGTGCCAAATTTTCCAAGTTCGAGTGGTCGTGCTTGAAACTCGTGGAGATCGAAGAGAACTAGTAACGTGAACTAGTTGTTCAATAGGATTAAGAGTTTGCGTGGCTTTCGGTCGTACGAGAATTACTACGTAGCAGTGGTAAATGTTTTGTCTTGGCGAGCGGGAGACACTTGGTCGCCGCCGCCGATGTTGGTCGACTAGTATCCGGAAACGACGGCGCTCGATGTCTGTGGATTGTCAAACTGCTGGTTGCAGTTGCCGAGGAACCAATGAGGACATGGCGGTGTAATGCCAGATTAGTAGTTTTAATAGTGCTTAATAGCCACTTGATTTCGATTGCTGAGTTGAAGGCTTGAATGTTGCAGCCAAGTCCAGCTCCCGGAAAATAAGCACTGACATGGATGATATAGGGAGGTGCGGAATGGGCTTGTCTAAAGATATGCAGGTACGGAACTAGCATCGCCGATCGTAGCGGAAACAACCTACTCATGCCAGGGGCACTGGTGAAGCACGACAATAAGCAGCAATGCTTTGTCAACACGATAATGCAGAATAGGCAGCGAAGGAGAATCGAGGATGTCCTGGTGCAACATCTTGGTGATTCACGGTCGCTGCAAATAGGCCGAAGAGAATGATGCCCGCGGTGAGATGAAGGGCAATTGCCAAAACTGGTGTATATTCACGTTAGCGTTGACAAAACTAGTACGTTAATTCCGTTAAATGGCGAAAAATACATTCCGCAGTTCGTGTCCGGATGAGTGAAAATTCGCACAAGAAGTACTTTTTCATTTTGGCTTTGAAACAGTGGTTTCACAGCGCACACTTTCCAACGAAACGCGCCTCGCATCAAGAGTATGAACCACCCCCACGACTAAGTCCTTCATCTCGCCATTGGCATGGAATTCGTGACGCAGAAGCAAGCGCGCGAGTACGTCCAGGACTATGCCTTACAGCAAGGCAAGCGGCCAAATTGGCGTCGAACAGTGGGGGCAAGAACATCCGCCTCATTTGTCCGGCGAGGGTGCACTTTTTTCGTCAAGGTATACAAGCGCCAGTTTGGTCAAGAGATGATGGGCCGGTGGAATGTCGAAAAGGCCGATGGTATGTACACCCCAGGCATATCAAGCACACGTGTATAATCTTGTCGTAGAGCCTAGAGTCTCGGGCAAGAGCCCGATCGCGCGAGCAACGTCGTCTGCGACGACGGGGTTATCATTGACGTGCCCACGGGTAAATGAACAGCTTAATATGCGCTTGTGACTGAATCATCCTCCAGATCGTGCTCGCCCGTGGCATATCTCGGACATGTGCTTGGTGCACAAGAATTGCACCGTACAACCCAAGCCGAAACGCCGCCAAATGAAGATGCTCCTCAGCGTCCGTGTGGCAACCTCGACTAGCAAGCCCCTCAAGGTCAAGGATATTGTCTACCAGACAAGCATGGTGGACAAGGCAGGCGAAAGGCCGTGTCGTGACGCCAGAGGTTCAATTACGATACGACGCAGTGCTCGCAGAAACGGGTAGCTACACTGTCAGGGAGTGCAAAGAGAACATCCTTTTTGTCGAAAACGCTTTAGGCATTCCGAAAGTACAGCGCCGTGTAGACTTAAAGGCACACACGTGTACGTGCCAGGACATGAATCAGATACACATCCCGTGTGTGCACTACGCAGCGGCTCTCGCTTTCATAAAGCGCGGAGACGATGCCTACGACGCGTTCGGCCACAGTACTTGGTAGCCACTTACTTCGAGAACTTCGACAACGCATTTGTCGAGACACCACTTGACGAAGACCTCCACCCCGACAACGTCACAAAGCCATGTCCCGTGAAGGCGAAGGTGACCCCTGGACCTGTCCCAACATCCCGTATTCGCAGTGCGGGGGAAGACATCACGCCGACGACTAAAGTTCGTAAGTATCGCCATGGCGCAAAAGCAAGCCGGTACCCAAGGAGAATTCCAAGGCGGCCATCAAGAAAAAGCAGACCGCCACGAAGATTCGAAAGGTGCAAGCCAAGGTCCCGAAGACGCAAGCTACAAAGACCACCGGCACAGGCGTCGTGCTTCTGCACGTTTAGATGCTCGTAACAGGGCCACAATTCATTTACTGTGTACTGTGAGAATTGTACCGAGTTTGGCGATTAGGATTTGAAATGACACTAGTTTTGGCGACGCTATGGTGAAAAGACGCTAGTTTTGTCAGCACTGTACCGGTTTTGTCAACGCTAACGTGAATATACACCAGTTTTGGCAATTGCCCTGAGATGAAGCCCACCGGTATGTTGAAAATACTGTGTGGAAATTTTAGTCACATTTAAAATTGAGAACTCAATTCATTTGTTTATTATCGGCGCCTGCGCTGAACAACGCGAGCAGGAAGTCAATTTTTGTCGACGGTTTGAAGTTCGCTTCATCGTCGTCAAAGGGCTCCTGGATCGTGCTAAAATATGTTCATCCCGACAAATGCGTGGAACAACAAAGTAGCAATGCCTACTTAAAGCCCGCGCTTTATAAAATATATGAAGCTCACTCCATACCTGTCATAGATAGCCCCAATCATGATAACAATGCCGCGACAAATGCAGGGAATGTCTGCAGCACACCGATCTCTAACTTGTTGTAATATGTGTTGAAGTAAACCGGAAAGAAGTTCAGCACAGCGCTGAAGCTCATGTCGAAGGCTTAGAGTGTGGATAGAGTTTTTCCCGTGGTTCTCTTGGGTGATAAGGCGATTGAACAGTTAGCTGGGACTGATGATGCGTGTGCTCCTGTCGAAAGAATGGCTTTGCTTTGACCAGTCGGCAGCTCTGATTCAAGCAAAGCCAACCTTCCGACAGGCGAGCTTTGACAATGGTGGTGTCATGTCATGCTTCGGATATTGACCAAAGAAACAGACCGAAGAAACAAACCAACAATGCCTAGGGATAGGTTCGGATAGGTTCGATACAATAGAACAATCACGTCTATGGCACCCCCACTTGAAAATGAGATTACCTCCTCATTATTAAAACTTAACACCAGCCTGCACCGCAAACGCCCATAACGTCGTTTTTAGCTGTTCGCAAGTTTGACGTGTGAATCTTGAGCAGCACGTAGATGAAAATGCTAAACTACTGCGTCGTATAAATTTTACACAAAATCCCAGCGCACGAAACAGTGGTGGTGGGCCGCGGTAGAGGATTCCAAAACGCCCAGTTAACAAACAAGTGCTGCTCACTCTGTGCTGGGTGGGTTCGCTCTTCGCCCAAGTCGCTGGACTGATACATTGGCCTTCCACGGTAATCCAATCAAGCTGCGTCAGTTGCTTGAGTGACTAAAGCGCTGCAAAGAAGGAACAAATAAACGAGTATTCAGCACGCAAGAAGGTGATCCTTGTCGCTTGGCGCTTTTTGAATCGAACCGACGTTCTTCTCGTCCATAGGCTCTTGGATCGTGTGGGCGAAGGCGTATAACCCAAGGAATGCAAGTGGAACACCAAGGTCCGTAATTCCCCACATGTAGCTTGCACCGTACGAGTTGTAGAGGTAGCCGCCGACCATCGTACCGACGCCTCGACCAAGACCGTTCTGGACGGCACTGAGGATGCCCATCATCGTTCCTTTTGTACCATCGGGCGCAGCAGCGTAGATGTACTTGGTACACGCAGCCCACGCGAGACCAAAGGTACAGCCGTGAAGTAACTCAAATGGCAGCGCGTACCAGGCGTTTGTCATGAGAGCGTAGCACGTGAGGCGAGCACCGTATGCCGAAATAGAAATGGCTAGCACCTTGACCGTGCCGAGCTTAGCGATGATGCGGTCGGCAAAGTAGAAGGCTGGGAGCTCAGAAAAGGTCTCACAAAAGATTGCAATACCCACAATCTGCGCTGACCCGCCACTGAGCTCGTACAAGTTGAGCGTGAGAAAGGCCGACATGGTTCCGCACATGAGTCCGAGGAGGAAGACGACGAAAAGGAGACCGAGCACGTCCTTCTTTGTCAAGAGCGTACGGATGCTAGCCGCAAATGATGGTGTCGCGAGTGTCGACGACGAGGGAGACTCGGGCACGAGGTGGTCTGCTGAGTCGGAAGGCGGAATCTTGCGCAGCACGACAAGCGTTGGTAGCAGGAAGAGTACATTCATGTTGAAAGCCCAAGCGATACCGTATTTGGCCACAACGAGACCAGCAATGTATGCACCGAGGCCGTATCCCACAGCACCATACAAACGCTGTTTGCCGTACTCGGCGCCGAGTCGAGTAACGAGCGCAAGCACAGCCTGATCCATGAGCGAAGCTGCAGGGTTGCCCTGGAAATTGCCCAAGAAGACGAGTGCACATGTCCATCCGAAGCTATCATGCGCGAACTGAATCGCATACATGAAAAGTGTTCCCGTGACAAGACAGAAGATGTGCACGACGCGCTGCCGGCGAAGAACATCAGAAATGGCACCCCAGAGCGGCGGCGCGAGGATCGAGCAAACGGCTGGGATCGTCTGCAAGATGCCAATCTGGAACTTGTCGAAGTAGGCCGAGAAGAACACCGTAATGAAATTGATGAGCGCGCTGCCGCCGATGTTGCTCACCGTGTAGACGGCCTTGGCCGGCAGCAGTTCAGCCCAATGGTCCCTCTCGGCGCTCATGCAGTTGGTAAATGAGCAACCAGCATGAGCACGGTAGCAAGCGAATTCTTATTGGGCAGAGTCGCTTGAAGGAGTAGCGGTGCAACCAATGGTGGCGCAGGAATGGGTGTCAAATTGCAGTTGCACCCACCAGCAACGAAGGACAGACACCGTGGACGTCAAGCAACTCGGAGCCCCGAAGACGATCTTTTCAGCTTTCTGTGGGCACCGTCGCCCTGGCTACAATGATTGGCACCCGTTCACGTGGTCAGAATCGATCCGTTGGACAAATTTCAACGAACTGATTTGGTCGCATCCGCCTAAAGGTGGCACTGGGCAGTGGTGTGCAAGCACGAGCCGGACTTGCACTCGACAACCCTCGGCCGATTGTCGTAGCTCATTAAGCCGGTAAGAATCATGAACACTAATGAGATTGCAGATTTCACAGTCATTGCTATCTCTAGGACAATCCACTTGCCATGGCGTAAATCATTTCCCACAATATCGACGAATGCATCCATTCGATTTGGAACTTGATATGAGTATCTTGTCACCGGGCAGTATCTTATTGTTGAACAAATTGCCCAGGTCACGGGATGAGAGGCGCCGATTCGCATGAGGTGCTCTCACGCGACGACACGGCACGAGCGAAGAAAGTCACACCTAGAAGAGCCACAGGAACCCCACTGCTCGTGACGCTCCACATCCAGCTGGGCCCATAGTTATTGTACAAAAAGCCGCCCGCGATGGTGGCTATTCCACGTCCGAGGCCGCTCTGAACAGCACTCAAGAGGCCGAGCACAAATCCTTCCGTTCCTCTTGGGGCATGAGAGTAGACGTACTTGGTGCATGCGGCCCACGCGAGCCCATAGGTGCAACCGTGGAGACACTCGAACGGTAGTGCTACCCAAGCATCCGTCATCTGCGCATAGCATGCCAGCCGGGCACCGTAGGCTACAATCGAGATCGTGAGCATTTTCACGGTTCCAAGGCTCTTCAGAAGGCGGTCAGCGTAGTAAAAGGCCGGGAGCTCTGAAAAGGTTTCGCAGCAAATCGCAGCGCCGACTATATGCGCAGATCCGTTGCTCAATTCGTATAAATGAACCATAAGGAACGATGAAATGACGCCGGCCATGGCACCTGTGACGCATACGACGCCAAGAAGACACAGCAAATCAGTTTTCCGTGATAGATCCCTGAATCCAGCAGCAAATGGTGACGCCAATAGCTTGGATGAATGATTGGGAGATGGGATCCAATGCAGTAGCACTAATCCGGGCACGACGCATCCGAGACTGAGAGTGAATGCCCAGGTAATGCCGCCGTAGCTTACGGCAACACCAGTAATATACGCACCAAGGCCGTACCCAATGGAACCAAAGAGCCGTTGTTTGCCGTACTCAGCACCAAGGTGCGATACGAGAGCAAGAACCGCCTGGTCCAGCAAAGTCCACGCGGGCTTGCTCTGGAAGTGTGCAACGAACACAATGACGGCCGTCCATCGGAAGCTCCATGCTGCGAATTGGACTGCGTACATTAAGCAAGAGCCTGAGATGTAGCAGAACACGTGCACGAGGCGCGGCTGTGCGAACTTGTCCGATAGTGCACCCCAAAGGGGTGGTGCCAATACAGAGCAAAGACTTGGGAGTGTTTGGAGCACGCCGATTTGGAACTTGTCAAAGTGCATGCTGAAGTAGACGGGGAGGAAGTTGAGAGCTGCGCTGAAGCCAAAGTTAAAGATGCCATACGCGGCTTTCGCCGACCAAAGCACCGAGCCGTTCATTGTCGAATGACGTTGCGAAACGGATAAACTCACACAATCGATCCAACATAGCAAATCGAGTAATCGAGGAGCACGCTCTTGATACCATGACCATTGCTTGTGGGTGAGTTGTTTGGTACTACTAGTGAAGTATTAATCACACCCAGCGCTCTTGCTCCAATCCCTCCTTTTTGTAGTTCAGCAGTGCCCAACTAGTGGATCGGTGGGAGTCTTCCATTCGACCGTGGGATGTAGTACCATCAGTGTTTCCATCCGGGATAAATCCAGCACTGGATTTTGTCCACTCGACATTACAGAAAAAGGATCATGTTTTTGGGTCCTAACATCGACCGCATACTACTATCTGGGGTCATCTTAAGCGATAAGGTGAGTCTTCTCTTCCTCTTCGCGAGCGGGCTTTTCCATGGCGCAAGAGAAGACGTACAGACCGAGAAGCGCAACAGGCACGCCAAGGTCCGTGACCTTCCACATGAAGCTCGCACCATACGTGTTGTAAAGGTAGCCGCCGACCATCGTGCCAACACCACGGCCGAGACCGTTCTGGACCGCGTTGAGAATGCCCATCATCATGCCTTCCGTGCCCCGGGGCGCCGACGCGTAAATGTACTTGGTGCAGGCGGCCCACGCGAGGCTGAACGTGCAACCATGGAGGAACTCAAACGGAAGTGCGTACCAGGCGTTGGTCATGAGGGCATAGCACGTGAGGCGGGCACCGTACGACAAGATGGAGATGCCAAGCGCATTCACAGTGCCGACCTTCTCAATGATGCGGTCAGCAAAGTAAAATGCAGGGAGTTCCGAAAAAGTCTCGCACCAAATGGCAATGCCCACGATCTGGGCGCTCTGGCCGCTGAGCTCGTACAAGTTCAAAGTGAGAAAGCTCGAGAGCACACCGAACATGAGACCCGCGAGAAAGACGACGAAGAGGAGGATGAGCACGTCAGTCTTCTTCATGAGAGCGCGGAGACCAGTGGAGAACGACGGCGGGGCGACAGTAGAGCCCGATGGTGTGAGCTCGAGCTGGTGCGGCGCATCGATAGACGGAATCATCTGCAGCGCAAAGATCGTAGGCACGCAGAAGAGGAGGTGAATGTTGAAGGCCCACGTGATGCCGTAGTTCGAAACAATGACACCCGTAATGTACGCACCAAGGCCGTAGCCAACGGCGCCGAAGAGGCGCTGCTTACCGTACTCAGCGCCAAGGCGTTCCGTGAGTGCAAGGACAGCCTGATCCAGGAGAGACGACGTCGGACCCGATTGGAAATTGGCGAGGAAGACGACAAAGCACGCGAGGTAAAAGCTTGAGGCTGTGAACTGGATCGAGAACATGAGCAACGAGCCCGTGAGGATGCAAAAAATGTGAATGAGGCGCTGCTTGCGGAGGATGTCAGCAATAGCGCCCCAAAGCGGCGGCGCGATAAGGTTGCAGATGCATGGAATCGTCTGAAGGATGCCAATTTGGAACTTGTCGAAGTAGGCAGAAAAGAAGACCGTGAGAAAGTTACCCACAGCGCTCAGGCCGAAATAGTTGATCGTGTAGACCGCCTTGGCGGGCAACGTGGTTGTGCAGTCAGCTGGGGCCATGGCGGCAAATGTGAAAGTGAGGTTGGCCACGGACCTTTCTTAAGAAATCAACTTGAAGTTCGTTTGCCCCAGGTGGCGACATGGCGCAGACTGGGTAAATCCCATGCCAGCTGGATCGACTGGGCGTTTGCTTTGAAGATGCCGTAATTCAAGGTGTGACCTAGCTTTATATGGGCGAGCGAAAAATCCAGTAAAATCAAGTGACGCGCGCCCCCCACCAGTCGATTCTCCTTCAACTTTCGATCCAGACCAGGCCACGGCACCATTTTTGGCACCCAAGAGATTGCCCAGGATGCTGCTATGGTGAAACACCCATCGCCGTCAACAGTGTTTCGATGGGTTTTATGGAAAAGGGCGCCCTTCTTCGCAGCCGTGCAGCACAAACAACGCTCTCATGCGTTGAGAGACGCGGCGGTCGCAAGGCCGTGATCTCCACCTTGCACTTTGGCCTCAGACACCCAGTGTTTCGCTCACTGAATTGACGAAACCATTAGCTCACGCTTGAAAGAAAACGTTGCACACAAAGACAAAGGCTGGGTCTTGGGTTTAACCCCAACGCCGCAGGTTTATCCCATCACCCCGTTTCAGATACATGGTTGGGTGTTCCAGGTCCAAGCATTGGGATTTTGCCCCTGGTATGAATGAATTGCCGGAGTTCATCTCCGGACTTTGGTATTTACTTTCGGCATGTGCCATATGCAGTTTTTGCTTCGGCATGTGCCACGTGTAATAAAATTCGGCAGATGCCAAAAACAGGTTTTGTTTCGGTTCATGCCACCACGACGTAAGATTCGGCACAATTCATGCACCGCGTTTGCAACCTCGGGAATGATCCAACTGGGCCCATCCTTCATAGCGCTGCATAGACGCCGGAATGCTCGATTGCATTTACCGCTAGTATGATGTTTGGGAAGAGTGCTGAGTATTAGTTTGATTAATGACGACTTCTGCAGGCGAAACAAAATGGCATGTGCCGAATTTAATAAAGTTGCATGAACACCAGCAAAAACTAGCGAGCCATCCATGTTGCGTCGGCAATCAGTGGGCCTCACGGCCGGACGTCTTCAGGCGCGCTTTAAGGTGACAAAGGCACCTGACCTCCAGGAAAAGGTCGTGAATCTGTGTCGCCACCGCGGATTTGTGTATCCTGGGTCGGACATCTATGGCGGTCTGGCGAACAGCTTTGACTATGGCCCGCTCGGCGTGCAGATGAAGAAGAACATCCAAGATGCGTGGTGGCGCCACTTCGTCCAGTCGCGCACCGACTGCGTTGGCCTTGATTCCTCTGTGATTCTGAGCTCCCGCGTGTGGGAAGCCTCGGGGCACATTGGCAACTTTACGGACCCGATGACAGTGTGCAAGGACTGCAACAGCCGTGTGCGCGCAGACAAGCTCATCGAGAATGCGTCGGATGCCACGGGTATATCTGAAGCCGGTGGTCTTTCGTGCGAGGCCATCGACGACCTCATTGCCGAGCACGACCTCGGCTGCCCGTCGTGTGGTAGCAAGGCCCTTCAGAAGACGCGACTTTTCAACCTGCTCTTCCGCACCAACATGGGCTCGACGGACGAGACGAGGTACAATTACGCCATCACATGGCGTTGTTCATGCAATTATGTTTAGCGAATGGGTCTACTTGCGTCCCGAGACGGCCCAGGGAGCATACATCAACTTCCAGCACGTCGTATCGACCATGCGCCGGCGTCTGCCCTTCGGCATCGGGCAAATGGGCAAGTCCTTCCGCAACGAAATATCCCCGGGCCATTTCCTCTTCCGCACGCGTGAGTTCGAGCAACTTGAGCTCCAGTACTTCTGCCACCCCACCGAATCCGACAAGTACTTCGCATATTGGGTCGACGAGTGCTACAACTGGCTCATTGCGCACGGTGTCAAAGCGTCTAATATCAAGAAGCGCGTGCACGACGAGGCCGTAGGCCGCTTTCTAGCAAGGGCTCTGCTCACCATGAGCGTAGGAGCTCGCACACTACGCCCGCGCGACGACGGACATCGAGTTCTTGTACCCATTCGGTTGGAGCGAACTCTGGGGCAGTACGACCATGACTCCTCGCACCCGTCGGTCGACCCTTGCCTGTAGTTGCCAACCGCACCGATTACGACCTGCGCAAGCACATGGAGGCGTCCAAGAAGGATTTGAGCTATCAGGACCCCACGACCAAGGAGGTGACGGATCCATCTTCAATCTGGGTGGCTCACTAGAGCTCAGGAGTGCATGCCGCATGTTGTAGAGCCGGCTCTTGGAACGGGTCGCGTTCTTCTTGCGATGCTTCTCGATGCGTATGATGAGGAAGAAGTTGCTGGCCGGTATAGCGTACTTCACTCGAACTCCGAGCCACAATCGATGTTCGTAGCAAGCGCACGGTGCTCCGTCTCCACCCCGACATTGCGCCTTACAAGGTACCTTACTATCCTTGTGCTCGACTAAGAGCATGCATGCAGTTTGCTGTGTTGCCGCTGCAAAGCAAGGGCGAACTTGTCGACGTTGCGCGTGGCTTTTATCACGACCTGACGAAGCGTGCAAGCTGCGACTTTGATGTCACGGGCTCCATCGGTAAATTGCTCCGCCCGCTGTGGCTTCTAGACGTGACTAGGTCGCCGGTATCGCCGCCAAGACGAAGTCGGCACGCCGTACTGCGTCACAGTGGACTTTGAGACGCTGGAGGACAAGTCGGTCACTGTGCGCGATCGCGACAGCATGAACCAAATCCGCGTTCCCATCGCGGACCTGCTTAATGGCGCATGGGACCCTGCGGCGCTCGCGTAGATGCTAGTGATTGATGCCATTACAATCTGTCCAAAGCAGAACGATGTCCAGTGCAATACACGAGCTACTCGGCGAGCGCTTCACCAACGCTCGGCGCTCGTCACAAAAAAGATTCCCCAGGTGACTGGCAGGCCTCACAGTATTTTCAAGCAGCGAGTTGACACGCATGAGATATAGTGTGAAACTCCAAAATTGGCCAGACAGAGATGGCGCTGTGGGTCGCAAGCACCGAAACACAAGCGGCGCGACACGGTGCATGGCATTGTCGCTCGTGGACTTCCCCTGGATGCTGCTGCTAAGGGCCCGACGAAGGATGAGATGTACACTATTTTAGGTGACATGTCGCAAAGTTGAAGTCAGTTTTGAAGGCAATTTTATTGGTTGCAGCGCCGCGTTTGGAATTTTTTATTTCGGCGGCAACGATTGCATACAAACGTTGAGATATTAGCACGGCCGATGGAATTTAAAATGGCAGCTGATATTTCGACAGGACCACTTCGTTTGAATGACACCAAACAGCGGTTCATTGATTGTGGGCGGCGTTTTTATTGCAACCATTTGTATTGGAGTTTGTATTGCAGTCGAAGCAATGAAAATAGTATTGTGATGGGCCGGGAAAGCCGCCGTCAGTAAGTTTTAGCACACGAGCATGGCCGGAGGTCGCGGCGTCGAGTCCGCGTCGCTGCTGCCGCCTGCGCAGGCCGAGCCCAAGCACGTGTCGTACCAGGCTACGGTCGCCATCAATGCGTCCGAGTCGCGGTCGGCGAAGGAGGCCGCGCACGTCGCCAAGCAGCAGGATGCTGCCTACCTGTTCAAGTACATCATCATGGCGCAGATCTTCGTTTACCTCG
The DNA here is from genome assembly GCA_002081595.1 of Achlya hypogyna. Classification (NCBI taxonomy): domain Eukaryota; phylum Oomycota; class Saprolegniomycetes; order Saprolegniales; family Achlyaceae; genus Achlya; species Achlya hypogyna. The sequence continues at coordinate 13,155 of JNBR01002437.1, forward strand.
AGGCGGGCGCCGTGCCATCGCAGCTCCTGCAGTTCACCGAAACTTTTGATCTGACGCCTCAAGACCAAGGCCTCCTCGGCGCTATCGTGTATATCGCGTTGTCACTCGGGTCGCCGCTCTCGGGATACCTCTTTCGGCGTTTCTCGCCCAAGGTCGTGCTCGGCTTCAGCCTTGTCCTCAACAATGCGTGCGTCTTTCTCTTCGCATTCACACCCGTACACCACTGGTACTCCAAGTCCCTCCTCATCTTCTTCCGCGCGCTTATCGGCTTCACGCAAGCTTTTCTCTGTGTGTATGCCCCATTGTGGGTGCATGAATTTGCACCCAAGTCGCGCCGTGGCGAATGGATGAGCTACCTTCAAGGCGCCGTGCCGCTCGGCGTTACCTTTGGGTACTTGCTCGGCTCCATCGCCGTCTGGGTCAGCGAGAGCTCGTCCGGTTGCTTTAACTTCTTCTGCTGGCGCTGGCCCTTCATCTTCCAAGTGGTGCTTGTGACGCCACTTGCCCTCGGTATCTTTGGCATCCCTGACGACCATATTGTCATGCGTCCGTCCCGGCGTGAATCCATTTCGTACTTGGACGGAGAAGAGGAGGACGAATACGACGCCTTCTTTGACGACGGCAAGAGCAACTGGAGCAACATCTGCACGCTGCTGCGCATCCCTGTCTTCACGAGCATCGTACTCGGGCTCTCGTCGCTCTTCTTCTGCGTCACGGGCATCCAGTACTGGACGACGCTCTTCCTCACTACAAACCTCGACGACTCGGCCTACACGATCCATCTGGCCTACCTTGTTGTGAGCGGTACGGGGCCGATCCTGGGCGTTGTCTTTGGCGGCAAACTCATTGACTACTACGGGGGCTACGCCGGGCCGGTCCAGGAGGCCAAGGCATTGCGCATCTGCATGCTCCTCGGTATCTTTGCTGTCGCTGCCGCGCTTCCTATCTCATTCACGTACAACACCTTCTGGATTGCCGTGCTGCTGTGGGTCATGCTCTTCTGCGGTGGAGCGCTTCTCTCGCCCTGCTCGGGCATCGTGATTGCCTGCGCACCGCCGCACCTGCGGCCGCTCGCGTCATCCGTCGCGTACACATCGTACAACTTTCTAGGCTACGCCGCGTCCAACTACATCCCTGGCAAAGTCATGAACATCATCCTCGAACACACTGCGACGCCCGTTGGGGCACCGTCCGACGAAGCGTACATGTATCGCGTCGGCTTCCGCATCGTCACGTGGTGGAGCATCTTCGCTTTTGCGTGCCTCACCATCGGCTACACCGCATCTGTCCGAAAGTCCAAGGCGCTCGCGGGTACAGCGCCAGCCTCTTCGCCTTATTAAACAACTACTACACCGTGTAATAAAGAAGCTTCCCTAGTCCTCTCGTCAATGGCGCATCATCCCAATGTGGCGATGTATCCGAGCGCACGCAGTCCTTTGTGCAGGGTCACCCCGGGTGACGGACTGAGTGCCACCGATGACGAGCAGGGTGCCGCGCAATGGAACGTGCTGCCGGGCCCACCTAACGTTCAATGCAGTTGCGCGAGGAATGGGGACGACACAAGGTACCATGCTCCTGAGTAGCCTCGCCAAGCACCCCACGATGACGCGTGCCAAGGCAAGATGCCCTTCCGAGAAATGCTAGTCGTTGACCAGCGTTCTGTTAAGTGTGGCAAACACCATATTTAGACAAAGTAAAAAGCTCCGGAATATTTCCGGGCAATCGTGCAAGGGGACCCGTTGCATGCAAAGCACCCGCGTGCACAGACACCGGGTGCATTGAGATGCAATCGAACGCTTTCTCCGACCGCGTCCAGTCTGTTAGATCAGCCCTTGCTTTTGACCGGCGCCGCTATGGGCCCGTGCGCCAAGCGCCAGACGCGCCGCTGCCGGGCGTTTGCAGTCGCCAACGAGCTGTCGCCGTGTACACGGCTCGCGTCGTGCGAGAAGTGTGTCGGCGTGGCTGCGTACGAATCCATCGTGCTGCTACGTGGACGTGCCTTTCGATCCATCACGGGTATACGCGCTGCTTCAGCCGGGTGAATCCGGTGGCCGTGCCTACTGACGACGGCGCCCCGCCCCCTCGTCGCCAGGTGACGCCGCCCGTTGCGATCCTGCTCAGTCTTGTACTATTTACGATTGTTCGCTTTGTCCTATCTCTCCCGCAGCTTTACTTTCGTCCACACGTCCGCCCTGAGCACGTTGACGAAGAGAGTATACGTTCCCAAATCCTCGTCGACCGTGGCCCCGGCGTTGGCGCTGGCAAAGCGAGCCTCCGGTGGCAACAGTTCCAACCTGACGACACGATGCACTCCTGTAAACACACAATTGAAGGCGTGGTCAATGTGACGGATGCCCGCGGAGGTACGTGTGAGCGCAGTGCCCTCGGCCTCGATGGCTGCTGCCCCGAGGGCCTTCGCTTCAGCTGCGATACGTGCGACATCGATGCACCCCATTGCTGCAGTGAGTTCCACCGCTGCGTCTCGTGTTGCATGAGTCCCAACCATGTACAGCGCAAAATTCCGTTGGCTTCTCACGAAGACTCGGCTAGCTCGAACTGATTCGGGGCTTCGTTCTGCATGCCAACCCGCGCCACCCCGTGTACGGCTCCCCGCAGCAACTGACACCCTTCGGCTTTTGTTCTTTCCGATGCCGCACGTCGTCGGCCAGCGTCCAGCACCAGAACTCGTATCGCAGGTAGCCTTCCCGCCTCGCCTCGTCTCGTCTCACAGACTGCAGTGAAAAGACGTACTGCTACGGCTTGCACCGCCCAGCGACGGACCTCGACGTCATCAACAGCGACGGCACGGCCAACAAGTCCCTGGCCTTCAACCCTTCACTGCGGTATGCGATCTTTCCTCAGCGTAGCCGTACCAATCCTACGCTGGTAGGCGGCGGCCAGGTCCCTTGGAGCCCGATCCATTCTACCTTGGGCCCTCGTAGCCTCGAAGCGCCGAGTCAACGTTGAGCGGGCGTCCAGAGGCGCGGTGTAGGTATTTCAGTTCGTTCCATATTTAACTTGCAGCCGGTGAACTCGAGTGCCAAGTTGGCTATTTATACACAGCATCGCGAACGGCCGCTGCAACTTCCTCTTGGCCTCCATGATCACGGCGCGACAAGCGACGGCGACGCCTGTGAACTTTGCGCCCTCGAGGGGCTCGGCCAAGGCGGGCGCCGAGACGCCAGATGAGGACTCGGGTGGGCTTTGCGGCACCTCAGCACGGGCTGACACGTGCGTAGAGTATTGGAAAACGACCTTCAAGGCGCTCGTTCCCCAGCACCGTAGCATCACAGCTAACTGGCGCGAGCCGTCGCCGATTGAGTTCCGCGTTCGCAGCAAAAAGTACCTCACCGACAACGTTAAAGAGGCCGTGGACCGCCCCAGTAGCTGCATGCGTGTTGGCGCTTAGCTCATGGCTGCTGTAGAGTGCGACCTGGTTTGGGTCGACGTTTTGCAGGGCAAGAAGGAGTCGTTTGTGCACGTGGCTGCGCGGCGCGATGGCCTCGTCGACCACTTCCTCCGCCTGTACCCTGAGAGCGAGCTCTTTCTCCTCAACATCATCCTACCGGGCACGCCAGAGGTCACGTACGTCAACTATTTTGCTCTGCGCAAGCTGGACGACGCCGACTCGGCCTTTGGGCGGCTCTGGCGCGCCTTCTACGACGGCTCCGACGACTTTCGCAACGCGAGGTTTAAACTCATCCCTCGCGTCGTGCATGGCCCGTGGATGGTTCGCAAGGCTGTCGGCTCCAAGCCGTTCATCCTCGCCAAAGCACTACGCATCCAGTGGTTTCGCGGCAAGAACTACCTTGAAGCTGTCGTCGATGTAAGCTTGGACACTGTTGCGCGCAAGGTCACGTCGCTTTGTCGGTCCTGCGTTGCGTCGCTTACCGTTGACATGGGTCTCGTGCTCGAGGGGCAGACCGAAGATGAACTGCCCGAGGCCATGCTCGGCTGCGTCCAGTACGACCGGCTCGACATGGCCAACGCCACGCCCATTTGAACTATATATGCAATGTTCTTCGTTCGCCAGCTATTCTTGCGCCGCCAGCACGTTGGACTACGTAGGATTGCATGGTCCAATATCCAAGGTGGCCTGTTGTGCACGTCCAATGCAGCGAGCAATAGATACAGTAGCTCGTCATGAAGGGCTCAAAGTGCGGCAGCCGCTGGCGGGGAGTTGAGAGGGACCCGAGCGCCTGCTGCGCTCTGCCGCTGTGCTCTGCTGGTCACCAACTTCTCGGTGCGCCGGTCGTCGGCGACACCGAAGATCGCATGTTCGTCGCAAATTCCACGGGGCGAAAGGCGGCCCGTCGTATCCGGCAGAATCCGGATGAGGTTGGTTTGCACGCGACAATCAGAAAAATGCAGGCGAGGCAACGAGCGCGGGGCAGAGCTCACGAGGCACTGCGCGTAGGTCTGCGAGACAAGCACGCCGGCTGCACCAGGTTGTCCACCAGGAAGATAGCAGCTCCGACTCTGACGGGGGTGCCCACGCCAGCAGCACTGCGGCTGCTGGCTTCCATTTCCTTCAAGACTCGGACTCGGACAACTCGAGCGATGACGACGATGACCCGCCCGTTGTGGCCGCAAAGCCCAAGGTCGTAACCCCGCCGCCCGCGCCCTTGTCCAAGTCGAAGAAGAAGGCCAACAAGAAGAAGTATGATTTCAACTTTGTCGTCGTGTAGCTCAAAGATATCTAGGAACAAGAAGGCAGCCAAAGCTGACAACGACGACGATGTCGACGACATCCTCGACGCCTTCGCTTCGCAGCAAGTGCAGGACGATGATACAGAGGGTAAGGCGCATCCGGACCAAGTCCGTCACCGCAACGACTTGCTGGCTGTGAATGTTGGCGCGCTCAACGCCGACAAGGAAATGAAGCGACTCTTTGGCGTGCGTCGCAGCCCACGACTTAGCACCTCAGAGCGTAACTAGGTCAAAGGCGCTCGCGAAACCCTCCAGAAGAGCAAGAACGCGCGGTACGTTTCTCCGTACTGTCGCCAGGAGTCACTCCTGGCGCCCAGGAACGCTCGCCGTTCGACCAAGAAGGTGGTCCTCGTGACACCGGACGACGCCTGGCCACGGCCGCCGACGTTCGTGGGTGGTGGCATCCGCTGGACGCGCGTCGATAAGCCCGCGTGTGCGTCGTGGGACTTGGGCTGCGACTACTTTCAAATCGACTGGTCCATCGAGTACAAAAAGGTGCGGGCGTTCATTTGGAGTCGACGACTAAGACGTGCGAGATGCAAGCGCAATTCCAAACGCTGCAGATGACGCACGACCCAAATGCCATCGCCCACTTCCTCGCCAAGCACCCGTACCACGTCGACGCCCTTCTGCAGATGAGCGAGGTGTTTCAACACCACGGCCAAATGGACCATTCCGCCGACTGCATCAAGAAGTGTGCCTCGACCACATACGGGGTCTAAGCGCGCCCGTAGGTGCGTCTACTTCCTGGAGCTTGCGTGGGGCGAAGCTTACGACGTCTCCAACGGCACTGCGCGCATGGACATCAGTGCCGGCGACAACGCCTCGTACTTCCGAGCACTTTTCTTCCTCATGAAGCAGGTTCATCGCCCCGCCAACGTGATGGACTAATGACGTCCATTTTAGGTCGGGCGCCGAGGCTGCGTCCGGAGCGCGTTCGAAATTGCAAAGCTCATCTGGAGCATGGATCCCAAGGGCGACCCGATGCATGTGCTCCTGTGCCTTGACTATTACGCTCTCGCGGCGCGCCAGTGCCAGTTTGTCATCGACCTCTACGAAAGCCACACCGACGTGATCATCCGCAAGGAGGGCAAGGTCGTCCCCACGTACCCCAAGACACTGCCGGTCTCGACGCTTCCTGGCCTTCAGTTCTCGGCTGCCCTTGCTCGGTGCTTATTGCTGCGATGGACTGCCATTGATAGCCTTGTGTAGCTTCCTTCTGGGCGACGTGGACGCGGCCACAGATGCCCTGGCCACAGCCCTGGGTCGGTTCCCGCGGGTTCTGAAGCCTCTCACGGAGAAGTGCGGTATCTCGACGACGACCAGTACGTCAGGGATCGCGCATCCAGGACTCATGGTGCACAGGGGCTTGGCAGGACGTGCTCTGCAGCGCCGTCTTCGCCAACTCGCCGCACTTGGACGACAACGGTGCGCTCGTGCACGTGCTCGACATCTACGTGACGCGCCACGCGACGCTGTGGAAGGTCGACGACGTTCAAGCGTTCCTCCTCGCGAGTGCTGCCCGTGCGAGCGCGAGCTACAACCGTGCGAACTTTGTGACCGACTGGCCCATGAGCTCGCCGATGCAAAAGTACTATCGCGCCGTGACCCCTGGTAATGTGCCGCGCTTGAGCTAGCAACTCACAAGTAGTAGACTTTTCGGACGACGTGACCACACTGCCGGCGGACCACCCCATGCTTCAGCCGCAGCAGCCGATGGACTTGGGACCGCATGGCATCGATCCTGCAGTACTTGCAGAGCTCGAGAACAACCCTGCCGCCATGGCAGCCCTGCAGGCGCAGCTCCAGGAAGAGCAGGCGCGGGTGGGCGGCAACCTTCCTGCGGACGCCAACCCGCTGTTGCTCTTCCTGCAAACATTTCTGCCGTGGAACCGCATTGAGCACGTTCCCATGCGCGACCGTCTCCCGCGCAACCCGCTCTTCGAAGACGCCGACGATGAGGCGCAGTGAGGGGCAGACTCTCCCAGCGCAAGTAATTTTGCCCAATCCCACTATGTTTGTCCCAAACGGCTCTTTTTCCCCGAAAACACTCGGCGCGTTTTTGGTGGTGGCGCAGGGACACTGCAATGCAGGTCGAGAGCCCGACCTCTGCGGCGACGTACGCCCCAGTGGCCTCGGCGGGCTATGGGGCCGGCCGGACTCTATGCGGTAGGAAATGGGTGCGGCTAGCAGGATGCCGCATTCGTTTCACGCCCTGGCTGCACGACGTCGTTCCGGGGTGTGTTGTCATTGATTCGAGAGAATAGACTGGAGGGAAAAGACCTCCGCGCTTGTGCTTCCAGCGGACCAGAATCAACGACGCTCCGTCATGCGTTGTTGGTGGTGAGGTTGCGTCCCAACGACTATTCATGAGCGTGTGGACCCGAGGAACTAATTCTCAGTCGATGTGCTGCAAGGATGTGCCCACACCTGGAGTCGTCAAGCAGCATTACACAGCATCAAAATGCAGCCTCTTGACGGATCAGGTTGGCACCCACGTCGATGCCGTCCAATTGTGGCTGCGACGGCCGCGCTCTGCCAGGTAGCCCGATGCGAATCTTTCACGATGGAATACCGGGATGTTCATCGCTTCACCCAAAGCGCGGTCTCCGACGGCGCACCTGCGTGGCAAGCGCGGAGCTCATTCGGACCGTGACGCGGCTCCATCGAAGAAAGTGTGCAACGGTGTAAGCGGCGTTTATCCCAAACTTCCCTGCCTTCATCCAGGGACAAACTTGGTGGGCGTGCCACGCGTGGGAGAAAGTCGGATTTCGAACGATGTGACAACAGCAGGCGCATCTGGCGCTCTGCCTGCGGCCGAGTCATCCGATGCCATTTCCACAATCGACTCCGCCATGCGAGTAGCCTCTATTATCGCCTCCGCCGCGCTCGCCGCAACATCCGTGCAGGCGCTTGACCGCAAGCTCTTTGGCCTCAACTACGCCAGCTGCCCTGATGACACCAACATGCCACTGGATCTGGACAAGCTGCAGCCCGTCACTGGCAACGTTCGTATGTACTCGATGGACCAAGCATGCATGACTCGCCTCTATTGGCACGCGGGCTGGCGCAAAATGAAGATTTGGCTCGGCATCTGGTCTGAAGCCGACGCTGCCCACGACTCGTTCGACGGCGAGTTCCAGCGGCTCAAGAACCTTGTCGACGCTGGTATGGTCACCAACGACAACGTCGTGGGCATCCAGGTCGCGTCCGAAGCCATCTACCGCTTCTACATCCAAGGCGCCCACGACTTTAACGACAAGGGCCCGCTAAACCGCATCATCCAGCACTACAAGGACGTCAAGGCCTACCTCCTCTCGAAGGGACTTGTGTTCCCCGTCGTCATCGCCGACATCATGGATTCGTACAAGTATTTCCCCGAACTCTTTGCCAACACCGACGTCGTCTCGGTGAACCAGTTCTCTATGTGGCAAAAGAAGACTGCCAAGGAGGGCGTCCCGACGCTCTTTAACGACTTCCAGGGCATCTGGAACGCCGCCCGTGCCCTCGGCAAGCCCATTGTGCTATCCGAGACGGGCTGGAGCACGGGTGGCAATGCGTCGGCCGTCGTCGAGACGTCGCCCGAAGCGCAAGCGCTGTACACGAAGGAGTTCCTCTCTTTTGCTGAGCAGCAGAACATCAACTACTACTACTTTTCGTCATTTGATGGCAACCGCGACCCCGAGATCGAGAAGCATTTTGGCCTCTTCGATAACAAGCGCACGATGAAGCCACTCATTGCGAGTCTGAACGTCGGTGCTGCGCCGACGGCTGTCCGCCTGCAGAGCGGAAGCAGCGTGCTCAAGGCTGGCAGCTACAAGTCGGGCGACAGCTTCAAGCAGCTCTCTTGGGGGGCGCCAGCGCGTGGCCTCACGGACCGCCTCGACAACGAGATTTGGTTCTACAACCAAGCCGGCTCGGGCTGGCTTAAATCACGCTCGACGAACGCCTGCCTTGACGGGTCGAGCGGCACGATCAAGGTCAGCGACTGCGACCCTAACAACGCCGGCCAGCGCTGGACCTTCGGAGCCGGTGGACTCTCCACAAACGGCAAGTGCGTCACCAAGAACCTTGGCCTCGGCGCTTGCAGCCGCGCAGGCATCACCAAGACCGACATGGCGTCCCAGGAGCTGCGGCTAAGCGTTGCCAACTCCGACCTGAAGCTCACCGAGTACTATGGGGCCGTCAGTGTGCGGTCGGCACCCGTCCCTGGCGCTATCCCTGAGACGCAGTTGTGGTACTACGACCCGTTGGCCCAGCAGATCAAGAACAAGGCCAACCAGAACCACTGCCTTGATGCGTACGAAACCAAGTACCGCGGCGCCGTGCATGTGTGGCAGTGCGACCCGTCCAACGAGAACCAAATGTGGCAGTACAACGACAAGACGGGCCAGCTCCAGCACGGCCGCAAGCTTGGTCTCTGCCTCACGAGCGAGGCCGGCGGCAGCGTCTACCTCCAGGCGTGCGATACCAGCAACGCTGGCCAGCGTTTCCAGATGGACTTGTGAACTTGATGTCGATCGTAATATGATTTTCTTTATGTACACTAGCGGGACACATGACAACATTGTACACCATTCATGCGCAAAGGAGTTTAACGCGATCTCCTGGTTTAAACCAGTTAAACTTAAACTTTACGTGGAGGAAAGAACTGGTTTTTACCCTCCGACTTCGGTGGATTTCGCTTTCCGGACATCCGAATGCTGTGCCCGCGGATCGCATTGCGTCCATTTTGGCACGACGATGGCCGGGGAAGGAAGGACGCTGGCGCTTCTGCACGCCAACATCTTCGTGTATGCATTCTCGTTTTGGCTCACGCAACCCACACTGCCCTTCTTGCTGAAGGAGCTTAGCGCGGACATGCTCCTCTTCTCGCGCTTTCAGACGTTTTGCTCGTTTCTACAGCTCTTTGGGGGACCGCTTGCTGGGCGGATCTGCGATGCCTTTGGCTTTACTCCGACACTTGTGCTATCGCAGGCATCAGCCGCGCTCTCGTATGCTCTACTGGCAGCTACGGCTTCTGTACCCATGCTTTTTCTGAGCCAATTACCCACGGTCTTCATGCATGCAATGCACGCGGCTCAATCGGCAATGACTGTCCTCTGCGACGAGAAAATGCGTGCTGTATCCATGGGCCGGCTCAGCCTTAGCTACGGTGGCGGCATGGTTCTCGGTTCGTACGCTGGCGGTCTTGTTGCAGAGGCCTTCTCCAACCAACACGCCGCTGGCCTTGCCGCCTTCCTTTCGGCCAGCATTATTCCCATCACCGTCCTCCTTCTACCCCGCAATATAACAACAGTCACCGAACCCTCGGCACCCAAAACGAACTCTGCGACCAAACCGAGCTCATCGATGAATCTGGGCAAGATCCTGGTCATCCTTAGGGACTCACGTGTGCTGCACCTCGTGGTTGTTCAAGTCCTTTTGGGTCTTGCAGTATCTATCTACCGCAGCACGTTTTCCCAGGTGCTCCGGGAGCAGCTACAACTCGGTCTCTTGCCTGGGTCTATTGAATGCTTAAGTTTTCTCGTAGGTCGCCAGGACATCGGTCTGGTAATGTCGCTCAGCGGCGCCACCTCGATCGTGAGCAACGGATTACTTCTTCAGCTTTGCACGAGTCGCTGGTCGGAGCCAGCGGTTGTTGACAGCGCTGCTGTGGTTATGACCGTCACGTTCCTCGCATACGGCCATCTCCCCGTAACCCCCGAGGGCTTTGTGTATGTCCTTGCAGTAGTGACGCCCATGACAGCGGCCTCTTCGATTGCCTACACGCTTCTGTCGTCGCAGATGTCCAAGGCCGTCGACATCGCCGACCGCGCCACAGCCCTCGGCATCAGCCATGCTGTGCGCAGCTTCTGTGGGCTGCTGGCACCCACGATTGGCAGCTTTCTCTTCCACTCGTACACCTGCACCGTGCTCGGCTATTCATGCGCTGTCATATCGGTCCTCGCCATCGTTTCTGGCACCTTGTTTCGTGCTTTGTACTGCCCTTCATCCACTGCACACCCCAAGTCGGACTAGTGAACTAGCCACACCACCAATTGGGATAACGAAATACACGCGCTCATGATGTACAGGCGACAAAGCGTTGCTTGGGGTGCTCCAGCAGTCACGTTTGCATGTGCTGTGGTGGAGCGGCCATGAAGAAGAGGCCCACCTCAAAGGGCGTGTGGCCACGAGCGTTGCGCCGGTCGGCGTCCGCGCCCTACCAAGACATTGCAGTAAGATCTTTGGGCAGTTGTGCCTACAAATCCGAGAAGGAGTTGCGCAACTTCGGCGTGATTCCCGAGAGCTGCCAAATGCAGTGGTGTGTCCTGTGTGTAGTTAGCAATATAGGTTGAGTTTTGAGCCACCTGTGCCAGTGTTGGCTCGTTGACGGCGGCTCCTTCGGCGAGAAGAAGCGCCATACCGTGAAGTCTGCCGTAGGAAGCGAACCAGTGCAGAGGCGTCGCGCCCGACGAGTTCACAATTCGGTAGTCCGCTGCATTGGCCAAAAGGAAGGTTGTGATTTCTTCACCTTCTGGGGTCAACGCCGCTGCATGAAGCGGTGAGCTGCCGTCTTGTAGCTGGGCGTTAATATCCGCGCCTTCTTCAAGGAGCCATTCGATCGATTCCTAGCTACGGTACAGTTTGGATTTGCCAGATCGATCACTGCACCGTTCGGCCTTGCATCGTTGCGAGGTGCAGTGGAGACCGCGACACCCGTACGACGTCTTGAAGGCGTTCTTGCATTGAAGCTTGGCAGATGTTCCATTCACCAGCATTTTGTAGATCTAGTACGTTGCAGAGGGGCTGGTCTCTGAAGCTCCAGCATCGTTGCGTGCCGCGATGGCACTGGCCAGCATTACATGACACAGCGTCTGTTGATACGATGTGCATCCTCGTCCGTGTGATGAAAATGAGTACCATGGCCTGCAAGCATGGATCCGCAGCACTCAATATCGGCAGCGACTGCGACAAGAATATCAACGGCGCCGCCTCTTTTGGAACTGGGCGAACTTACCTTGCCCTAACACTGGGCTGCAGCACTCGTCGGCTGTCGCACCTACGGCGCATCGATTCTCAAGGCCGCTTCTATTAGTACCAACACAGAGAGTGCGCCTCGGCTGCGCAGAGCAAGCCGAGGAGGCCGGCCGCCCACGGCATGCCATTCCAGCGCATCACAGGACAGGTGCGCTGTTTCTTCAGAAGTTATCCGTAGAGAGCATCTTTCCGGATAAGCGGGATCCCGGATGCCACGACGGCTGAAGTATCGGCACTCAGGCGCCGGCACCTCCCGACGATGCCATCTCTCGGTATCATGAAGGATCTCTGGAGACAGCAGGCATGAGCTTCATGGCAGATCGGCTGGAAAAATCAACGGTCGAACAATTGGTAACCCACCCGTCCTTCAACGCCAGCAGGTCCTTCGACCATAATCCCTTCATCTCGAGAGATGCAAGAGCACGTGGCTCTGCTGCAGCGCCCGCGCCAGGCACCACGCCGCCATATCCAGGGTCTCATCCTCCTTGCATGCTTCTTTGTGGCCAGCGTTGTTCGTCGCCAAACCGAGTACGCGACGTCGCTGGCCAAAGGGAACTTCTCCGGGGACCTACGGGCGCGGTGCAGCCAGCACGTGTTTGTGCAGCGCCTCGACCATTTTCAAGCAGCCAACGGTACGTACGAGCAGCGCTACTTCGTGTGCCAAGAGTACTGGACGAATCGGGACGGCCCAATCTTCTTCTACACCGGCAACGAGGCCAACGTCGAGCTCTACTTAAACCACACGGGTCTCATGTGGGAGTCTGCATCAGCTTTCAATGCCATGCTCGTGTTTGCAGAGCACAGGTACTTCGGTGCATCCATGCCACCGCAAGCACCCGGCTCCTCCCTCGGCGAATTTGCCCTTCATCTTTCGTCGCAGCAAGCTCTCGCCGACTTCGCTGAACTGATTGCCCACTTGAAGCAGACGCTACCAGCGCCAAAAGCTCCCGTGATCGCCTTCGGCGGTTCATATGGCGGCATGCTCGCGGCATGGCTTCGCCTCAAGTACCCACATATGGTCCAGGGAGCGATCGCGGCGTCCGCTCCCATGCGATCATTCCTGGGTCTTGACCCGCCCATGGACCTCGAGGCGTTCGCTCGCGTGGTCACACATGACGCGAGCGCTGCCGCTGGTGCCGCACCCAACTGCGCGCGCAACATCCGAGCAACTTGGCAGCATGTGTTTGCCCTTGGTGCTACGGATGCCGGGAGGCAGTCACTCCAAAAGATCTTTCGCTTGTGTCCCGGCCGCGATGTGTCAACACCCGAGTCGCTTTATGCCTTTGCAACGTGGGCAAAAGAAGCGTACGAAAACATGGCCATGGGCAACTACCCGTACCCGACGTCGTACATCACAGGAGGTGATCGTGTGCTTCCCGCCTTCCCCATGCGCGCGGCGTGCGTTCCGTTCAGTGGCCTCCTCTCGGAGCCCGTGGAGTACCTCAAAGCTCTAAAGCAAAGCATCGACGTGTACTACAACACCACAGGAAAAGTGAAGTGCTACGCCTTTGACGACGACGAGAGCTTGGACTATTGGGACTACCTCAACTGCGCCGATATGTACAGCCCGCAGGACCAGACGGGAGTCGACGACATGTTTTGGACAGAGCTGCACAACATCACAACGGACAACAACGCGTGCCAGCGGCAGTGGGGCGTTAGTCTACGACCGTTTTGGCCTTCGGTCGTCTTTGGAGGTGCCGACTCGTTTCGCTTGTCAAGCAACATCGTTTTTAGCAACGGTGACTTTGACCCGTGGTACCCGACGGGCTTCACAACATCCCTCAGCGACACGGTTGTTGCCATCATGATTCATGAAGGCGCACACCACTTGGATTTGATGTTCAGCCACCCGCTCGACACACGCGCCGTCAAGCGTGCACGGGAGGTAGAGCTCGACAATGTTCGCAAGTGGATCGCCCAGTATAAGGCGACGGTGCAAACCACTCCTTAAAGGCTAGGCTGCAAGTACCTGCCAGATAAACTTGTCGATGCAAATTTTAATGCTTCCTAGATTCACCGCTTAGACAATTGTGATAGCGTCATGTCACCTGACCGTGCTGATGCGGCAGCCACAGTGGCGCTAAGCTTAAAGTGCACTAACCTGCGTATCAACTCAAACTGCTTCAGCTTGAGTGACGAAGACACCGCAGCGGCGGCTCCCGCTGCGCCTGTCGGCTGCTATGGTTCGTACGTTTAAGATGGATGTGATGTTTACTCTAGCGGTACACAGCACAGTGCTGGACGAGTGCGCAACGCTTTGTAGACAATGCCTACGATACTGCATTGTGTGCACCGATGCGGAGAGTCTACGCGCTTTCGCCTGTAAAACAGCCTC
>JNBR01002438.1:0-10177 GCA_002081595.1 Achlya hypogyna
TCTAACGAAGCAACTTTTTCCTAAATTTCTCAAATCCCCGCCTTCAAAGACGCAATCGACAAAGAGCCAAGCCGGTCATGCCTTTCTAATGCATGCATGCCAGGCCTCTGATAACCTTCAACTTGCTGGCGTATGTGCGAAGAGGAGCAGCGTATAACATTCGAGTGTTATATTACGTTGTTTGCTCAAACAAGTAAGAATCCTTCACGGGCGCGGGCGTCGGCGACCGAAGCCGCAGACGTCCGCACGCCGTGGACGACCCCCATAACTTACTCCTGCTGGACGGGGAACTCGAAGACGACCTCCTTGTTGGTCAGCTTCTTGTAGACCGTGGCGAACGTGTCAAGCTTGGTCTCGACGTTGACCTGGTCCTTGGGGTCAAGGTAGACCTTGAGGAGCTTCGAGCCATCGAGCTTGCAGCGGGTGCGCTTGCCAACGATCTCGGTGGGGTAGACGAGGTCCTATAGAAAGAAACAACCATCAGTACTGGGCATGGGGAGGCGAACCCCCAGAGGCCACCATCGAAATGCCACGCGCGAGAAAAATACGTACATCAAGGATGGCATCCTGCACGGCGGTGAGCGTGCGCGAGCGGGCGCGGGGGGCCGAGGTGTGGGCCGAGCGCGAGTGGCCCTTGCCGAGGATCGTGCGCTGGGCAATGATCACAACGTGGCGGCCCGAGAACTTCTTCTCAAGCTCGCGGACGAGGCGGGCCTGGATCTTGTTGAAGCTCTTGAGGAGGCGGAAGGGCACGAAGATCACGATGGCCTTGCGGCCGCCGACAACATCGACCTGCTTGGCGGCGGTGATGTAGAGGTCCTTGAGGTCGGCCTTGATCTCGGCCGACGAGTTCTCAAGGGCAGCAAGCTCCTGGGCGACCTGCTTCTCGAAGTCATCGGCGACCTGGCCGGCGGGCTTGACAATCTTAGCGGACGACATCCTTACTGGTTTGTTAGAGCAATAATGACCAGAGCTGCGCCTGCTGCCCAGCACTTGACTGGCTGCGAACATAGCTCCGCGCTGATTGGCTCGCTGGAGTCCCCCGTAAGTGCGCCCGTCTGAGCCACGCGTGAGCCGAGGGGCCGCTTAAGTGCGCCGCATCCGGATAGCATCCGAACGACTAAAGTTCATTTACAGTATGTGTAGCTGCCACTGGCCGTTGACCAGCGCGGCTGCCGGACGAGACGCTGGGACGCTTCCAAGGGCTTCATCGACATGCTATCTCGAAAGGGCATGTTTTGTTATGTAAGTTGCATTGACTCGAAAGGTTCGACGGAGGTTGCGGTACCACGAACCAACTTGGTTCTAGTCGCTATTTAGTCGACTAAACTTATGGCAGGTTGCATGTGTTGTTGAGCATTGAACCTGCCATGAACAGCGTCGTCAAGGAGACAGCGCTCTTCCTCCTCGCGGGGCTTTTGGAGATCGGTGGCGGATATGGCGTGTGGGTGTACGCCAAGCAGAATGACCGGTCCTCAGCGATGTATATTGCCTACGCAGTTCTGGGCTCCATGGCGCTCGTTGCTTACGGCTGGTCGCAGACGCTGCAATCCATTGAGTTTGGTCGTCTTTACGCCGTGTACGGTGGTTACTTCATTCTGCTCAGCCTGATATGGGGCTGGGTTGTCGCCGGCGTCAAGCCCGACGTCGGGGACTGGGTAGGGGCCAGCATCGCTTTCATCGGCGTCCTCATCATGCTCTACTGGCCGCGATGAACGCACTCTCAACATCAACGCCATTGTAGCTCGTTAAATGCGGAGTATGCATCACCCAATACACTTGTTCGACCTCCACTGCTACGGGTACGCTTGACGCATGAGCGGGTAGCTTCGCGACGGCAAGATGGCCATGCCGGGCATCGGCGTTTCCGCCGCCACGGCCGACCCAGTCGCGTCCCGGTGCTCCACAAGTGTGTAGACCACCGACGCCACGAGCAACACTACGTACAGCAATAAGAATTGAGCAATGTCACCGTCATATGGTACCAACGAAGAAGACAAAGAGGTAGGGTAGAATGCCGAGCGTGCCTCCAACACACCGCAACGACGGGTCCTCGGCCACTTTGAGGTCGTGGCAGTTGGCAGGCGTTGCGCACGTCTGCTGCTGCTTGCTCGTCGTCATTCTTAAAGTGAGCTTCAAACGGCAACCTCATGACTCATTATGGCTATTGACTTTGCCCTTTCTACAGGGGACGATCCCATCAACTTATCAACTTCCGCAACCGTCGCGGTGCTGCAGGGCCTTGAGACTCGGCCGGAGATACGGAAAGCCCTGCCGCCCGTAGCACGAGACAAACCGAAAGCTCTCACGGCAGTGGTGGCTCTTCTTGGCGTTCATGTGAATGGCGTCGCAACACGCTTCGCATTCATACTCGTCGCACGCCACGCACAGCACTACGGCGGCCACCCCTTTGGCGCACGACTCGCATTCCTAAAAAGCGCTTGCAACGCGGTTGTGGAGCCAGCGCACCTGCGGGCGCGGTGGGAGGTATCGGGCCTTGTTGATCTGGAGGCGCTGCGGCAGCACGCGGGCAAGCCGCTCGTCCTTGGCTTTCTTAGCGGCGGCCTCGCGCGAGGCCGCCAGCAGTTCGTCGGGCGTGGGCTCGTGCGGGTCGAGCGGGTGCTCCCAGCGAGTCTCCTTCGTCACTTGGTTCCAGTAGTAGCGCGTGTACGGCGGCGTCTCGAGCACAAGTGGCACCCAGTTGCCTCGCATTGGCGGCTCGGTGTCCGAGTCGGCCGTGCCGTCGCCGGCTTTCGCAAAGACGGTGGCGAGCATGGCCTTGGGATCCGCGTTGCAAAGCGCACACGCGCGCTTCACAAGCTGCGACGTACCGGCCGTGAAGAAGCGCTGACCGAAGAGCCAGGCGCGGGCTTTGTCGGCGAGCGGCCGCCAGTAGTCGTGGTAGTCGACGAGTGCCGTCATGCAGTGGATGAGCACGAGCATCGTGCACCACACGGCATTGCTTTCGGCGTGGCCAAGCTCGAACTGGTGCAGTGGCAGCGAGAGAAAGCCTGCGAGCGGCGGTGCCGGTTCCCAGTACCCAGCCGCCCGCAGCATCCCGTGCAGGTACTCGACGCATTTCTCCGCGTCCCTCGCCGCGAGTACGGACGCCGACACGTTTTCTGACGTGACATCGGTCACAGGGGCGGCAACCGCGGAGGTTGGCTTGGGATTGCGCTTGCGGCCATGCGTTGGGGCCATCGACGCCCTTCTTCGGCGGTTACAACAATCGAATCTGCGCTCCGACGGTGACCAAGCGAACGCCTGCCATGGGCCTGTGTGGTGGGGAGAAAATCCATCTGCCCTGTGCACTCGGACGACGCCCCAAGTGGACAAGACGCACCATCGCAGCTGCACGCGCCAGTCGTTCTAGCTTGTTTCTCATCTGTGACGTTCATCCCTCATACTCACATGTAAACGATGAAGGAGAGGTTTTCCTATCGTATTCGCTCGAGACATCGTCCGTGCCATCGCTAGACCTTGCTTGAGTTGCGTCTCCCGGTGTTGATGCCTCGTTGCGGCAAGGGATGCAGCACATCTTCGCCGTCGGGCCTCGCGCCCTGTGCGGCGCGATCCGTGGAAACGACGTCGGTTGCAGCGTGTGGCGCGCGCATTTTCATTTCCCAGTGCAAAACACGGGTGTTTAAAACGTAAAATCTTTTTTTTTCCGGTGATCCCAATACTCAGAATATATATGTTTGTACTTGTAAATGCTATTGGTCTTTTGTGTTTTAAACTAATGAAAGTCCAAAACAACCAAATTGCCGATCGTCGTGCAGATTCGCTCCCGTCCGTCGTCCGGACGGCGCCGACTGCCATGGACGTTCAATGGAAGGCGCTCGTTCGCGGTAGCGCCAAGAGAACCAACAAGACGGAGATGCACCCACGCTTTTTCCATCGCCAGTTGGTGCTTAACGTGCTGGAAAAGGTGCAGACGCCGTTTGAAGAACGTGCCGTCAGAGCCGCTACGCACGCCGCCGTGATCATCACGGCGCTCATGGCCGCCGCAGCGACACCATCGACCGCAGGCATCGTTGGGAAGTACGTCAACGTACCTCGGATGCATTCGGCTGCAACCATCGACGACGCACAGGCGGTCAAGCTCGTACAGGGCCCCGACGTGTCGCCTTCGACGCCTTTCGACTTTGTGGTTGCCTATTACAAGACTGCATCTTTCGCTCCGCGAGTTCTCACGCGAGAGAAGGGCCGCCTTGGCGATCTCGCCGCCGTCGCCAACGTCCAGAACGCCATCAGGTGCTTCAAGACTGGGCTGATATGCCACCCAACATCAAGGTGGTCGACGTCGAATTTTGGCGGGAACTGTGCAATCACTTGGAGGAGCACCAAGCGGACGGCGACGCGTACCTTCAGCGATTCCTCGCGTTCCTCGTCCAGGGAAAGTATGCGACCAACAGCAATTTGAAGACATGCGTGCCCAAGTCAATACGCAAAGCTTTCAAGACATCACCACCGCCCACGCCCAATCGACAAACGTTGGAGAGTACTGCAACCAACGCGTCGCCGCTGATGGTGCGGCACGAGGCGCGCATCGTGCTGGACGACCGGGCCCATGACCTCGACCATGCCCCAAACGACCTCGACGCGCAAGTGGACGATGGTTCCGAGGGCGACGGCGAAGTGGGCGATGGTTTCGAGCACGACTGCGAAGAGGAGATGAACGCATACGATGACGATGACGGCCACGATCATGCTATCGAGAGCGACGAGGCTGAGGAGAAAGTTGCCGACGAGGAGGACCAAGGGCGCTTTGTCCTGAGCAACGCTGCCCACTGCCACGACAAACACAAGCGGATGTGCCTTCCTGCATCGATCCATCTGCTGGCTGCGCGCAACAGGCGCCCTGTGCGGTTATCGACCACCATCCACCAGCTCTGCAGCATGCAGGACGAAGCAAAGGCTTTCGGATGAACAATAATACGATAGATTCTTAATACACCACAGACCGGGTTCCTAGCCGTGGAGTCCGTCTCGCTCGCTGAGTTCGTTTACGCCGACGCCTTGGGAAGGGGGCGCGGGCGCTCGATGACGTCGAGGCGGTCCTGGCCGACGCCGATCCACTTGATGTGCGTGCCGAGCAGCTCCTCGACGCGGAGCACGTACTTCTGCGCGTTCACGGGCAGATCCTCGAAGGTGCGGCACTTGGAGATGTCCTCCGACCAGCCGGGGAGCGTCTCGTACTGCACCGTCGACTCCTCGAGCGGCTGCAGGTTGGACGGCATACCGGCCAGCTTCTTGCCGTTGTGCCAGTACGCAACGCCGATCTTGACCTCCTTCAGGCCCGTGAGCACGTCCAGCTTGGTCAGGTTGATCTCCGTGAAGCCGTTCACGAGGTTCGAGTACTTCATCTGGGGAATGTCCAGCCAGCCGCAGCGGCGCGGGCGGCCAGTGGTCGTGCCGAACTCAGCGCCGACGCTGCCAAGGTGCGCGCCAACATCGTCATGGAGCTCCGTCGGGAAGGGACCCTCACCGACGCGCGTGCAGTAGGCCTTGACGATGCCGATGATGCCGTTGATGCGGTTGGGCGAGATGCCGCCGCCCGTGCAGATGGAACCGATCGACGGGTTGGACGACGTCACGTACGGGTACGTGCCGAAGTCGATGTCGAGCATCGTCGCGTTGGCGCCCTCGACGAGGATCTTCTTGCCGCTCACGTACGCCTTGTTGAGGTACTCGATCGAGTCGATGGTGATGGGGAGGATCGTGTCCTTAAGCTCGCGGTAACGCTCGATCTCGGCCTCGACATCCACGTCGAGGTCGGGGTAGTTCTCCTTGTAGAAGCGGAACTGGGCCCGCATCTTCTCGGCAAAGTCGTCAAAGTAGCGGAGGTCGCCGACGCGGACGCCGTTGCGGAGCATCTTGCTCGAGTACGCCGGACCGATGCCCTTCTTGGTCGTGCCGATCTTGTTGCGGCCACGACGGTTCTCCATGAGACCATCAATCTCCTGGTGGAGGTCGAGCACCATGTGGGCGCGGTCCGAAATGAGCACGCGGCCCTCGCAGTCAACACCAGCCTCCTTGAGCGTGTTGAGCTCGTTCAGGAGCGACGGAAGGTGCACAACGACACCGTTGCCAATGACGCACACAGCCTTGTCGTTGAGCACACCCGACGGGACAAGGTGGAACTTGTACTTCTTGCCGTTGCACACGATCGTGTGGCCAGCGTTGGCTCCGCCGGCAACGCGGGCAATAATGTCGTACTCCTGCGAAAGCATGTCGACGAGCTTGCCCTTGCCTTCATCGCCCCACTGCGCACCAAGGACGACATCGACACCCGGACCATCGCGCTTGGGGTTAGCGACCGCGCTCTCGATGCGGTTGAGCTTCGAGAGCACCTCGCGAAGCATGCCGCGGGTCGTGTCCCGGGGGGCGACCTCGTTGGCCATCAAGGGCGACGGGCCCACGTTCATGGCCACGTACATGGCACCGGCGCCGACAGCCGCCGCGGAGGCCGCGCCGGCGTGGCGGCGAAGTCCCTGCACCGCGCGACTCCACATCGTGACTTGAGCCAAAGCGAACTTTTTCACAAGTAGAGCCAACGTCGATCTCGACCGCACGTATAAAACACCTCGTTTCCAACAGCCGCGGGGTTTCCAACACTGTGTCCACCAATCAGAAACCGCGCGATGCCGCATCGGTTTACGGTTACATCTACGGGCGGCTGTTCATTTAATTGGGTTTCACTGCCGAGGTATACTGAGGACAAGACACTTTTTTAATGACGCGTTGGCACCAGTGGTGGCCGCGGACCAATCAGCGGCGGCGAGGCCGAGGGACCCTTTTGTGGCAGATGAACGCGCCGCCTTGTTGAAGCGGCCGGCGGCTCTGCGCCAGTGCCGCCGCCCGTCCGTGCGACACGGCCCGCGACACGAGCCGCCGCGGGGTTCGAATTCCGCCGTCGAAAGCCAGTGCCGTTGGGCTGCGAGGCGCTGTGGGGGAAAACTGCCTGTGGGTTAGGAGGAACTGGCAGCGCCGAGGGAACCGACGAGTGCGTGGAGAGAGGAATGCAGTGGTGGTGTTGCAAGACATTCGTGATGCAGATATCATGTTCATTCGTTCGGGAACTGAAATGGAACCGAGTCGAGAGGACGGCTGTGAACGTCAGTTCGTCGTGGTCAGTTCTGGTGCGGGAAATAGATACCGGTTTAGCAATACGGATTGTTCACGATATGACTTTGGATGGCAACCTCGAAGATTGGAAAGCTTCGATGCAAGTCGCTCCGAGGTTGCGTCGGAGCCCAAGGGTGGGGTGCGTACACTCACGTGCGAAAGGATGCCTGCTTGGACAAAGACATGATGATTCACAGCACAAGATTAAAGAGGTGGCGCAGAGTCTTTGTCGCATGGCTTGATGTCCATGCACCGCACGACCGCAGCCTAAAGTATGCGAAGCACAGTGAAATTGCTCCGCTCGACACCGAGGTGTTGCCAGCAACGGTGGAGAGAACAGTAGAATGCTAACGAAGTGCCATGATGGAGACGACTGTCGGTGGACTCGACAAGTACAGGGCACCCACTCCGTTGGACTGGGCACGAGGTGTTGCGTTGAAAATTAGTCTCACGATTAGAGATATTCCAACACCCCAACCCTATGATATCACTGCCATCTTGGCTGGAGTCATTCAAATGATGCAAACCACGATTGTCTCCAGGCGACGCAACGGCGAGTTGCCAGAACCCCTTCGTTCTTCCCGGCAAAGCTCACGAGTGTGCTGATCCAAGGAATGGCAAATTGTTATAGTACTGTGCTGCTGCGGTGCAAATGAGAGCTACGCAACTACGTAGAAAAATACTTTGAAACTAAAGTTTAGGAATAATCCAATTGATCGCAGATTTTGGACTTGGTCATGGCCGTGTTGAGGCCGTAGTCGCGGTACCGAAAGCCGTTGAAGGACGTCGTGAACGTGCCCGGCTTGACGATGCGCTCCGTGTGCACTTGAATCGCGCCCTTCTCTTCGCCGATCACCCGGTTGCTACACCAGCGTTGGCTCCTTGGTCGAGCAGCTGTGCGTACCTCGTTGTGTACATGCAGTGCTCGCTCCGCGCCGCAGCGATGGGCTTGATGTCCAGCGTGTTCGACGTGAGCTCCTCGGGGAAAAGCTCCGCCCGTGCCTGCGCAAGCACCGCGCTCGGCGCCACAACGTCGACCTTCTTGATCTTGACAAGGCCGCTCTGCTCAATGTCTACCGCCCGTCAGCGCCCACCGCCCCGAAAGCCGTACCTTTCTTTAACGTGAACTTGTCCATGCGTTGGCTCAGCGGGTTTTCTCGGCGCTCGACACCGTCGCCGTACGCGCCAGCAGACGTCTGGTACATGAACTTGACGAGTTTGCCCTCCTCAGTCTGGTTGCACTCGGCGGTGGCTTCCTCCTCGAGCTTGGGCGCGACGAACTCGGTTGGCTCGTGGAGATTGATGCCCACGATGCCCGACGACGTCGTGAAGAACGGGTTCGGCGTCCGGCGGACGTGGTGCACTCGGGACCCGCGCGATGCGGCGGACATGCTCGAATGCTCCTTTCGGCAACTTTGCAGTTGTGCCCGCCTCTGATTGGGCGTTGGCGCCGAGCTAAAATCAGACGGACCAATCAGCGGCACGGACGCCCGATCTTGTCGAAAAGGCGTCACACGCATGACGGCACCCTGGCCCCTTGCAGCGCCAACTAGGACACCAAAACCCATCCTGTGCCAAGAACAACCGCCCAGGAACCAAGACCCCATCTATTGCCTAGCCACGCGCTCTATTCCCATTATGCGTGTCGGAGCTAGCTCTCGCGGCGCCGTTTCTAGGGACCATTGCCAGCGATGGATGGGGACGCAATGCGTACCTGGCTTCGCCGGGCCTCGAGCGCTTGGCTCCAGCGGGTTTGCGTCTGGCTCAAGGGCGGGTGCGCATGGTACTGGCTTGGTGGCGCCTACATTCTCCAGGTGGGCTTGCGTGGCTGGCACGACCGGCACCTCGATCTGCTTGGTTTCCTCCTCGCCGTCGTTGGCGTCGTGTTCCTCGTAATTGTAGTCATCGGCGTAGTCGTCGAGGGGAACCTCGGGTGGTGGGGGCTTGGCGCAGTACTCGACGAGCGAGAGGTGGCCCAGGATACAGTACTCGATCTGGTGGTACTCGTCGAGCGGGTCAGGCGCAAAGTTCTTGTGCAACACCGACTCGTAGCCGAACATCGAGTCGGCCGACTTGGACGTCTCAGTCACGTACACTGCCATGACTGCGTCCTGGACGGTCACTTCGTGACGGCACATGAGCTTTGCGTGGGCCTACGCCGGCATGGGCTCGTCTCGGGCCGCTTGCACAGTACCTGCGAGATGCGCGTTAAGCTCTCGAGCAAGCGAATGGTCGTTCGGGCAGCGTTGCGGACGTCCGAGGAGCGCTGCATCTGGTAATAGCGCTGCAGCACCGTCATCGCTTCTCGTGTCAGTCGCGGCTGGAAGGTTTCCTACGCACGCTCAAACCACCGCCGGCCGCGTTGGATACCTTGACGTAGCAGATGTACGCCTGGAGCTTGGCGACGGACCACAGTTGCTGCCGATGGGGCGTGGCCTCTTCCTTGAGCGCGTCCTCTATCCGTGCGGCCATGAGCCCTGCAACAGGTCCAAAGCTGACTCGAAGCGTCGTCGTTGTCCTCGATAGCTTCGTCCGTCGACGCTTGGTTTAAAATGAACGACGATACGCGGCGGTCCCACTAGTCGTTGCATGAGCGCATCGGTGCCGGAGCCACAGCCGGGTAGCTACATCTCGCTGGACTGTGTCGAGGAGCACGAGGATGATGTCGAAGCGACTGGAGAGTCGTCGTGAGCGACGGCGGATTCCTTGCGTACCTTAGCAGCGGGCTTGCGATGGCCGTGTTGACGGACACGTCGGCGTTCGGGTCGTAGCGGCCCTTGGGGTTGGTCACAGCAAAGACCGTCGTGCGCGTATTGAGTTGACACACGAGTCCGGCCTTGGCCACGCTGAGTGTCTGCTGCTCCATGGCCTCGTGAATGGACGCGCGGTCGTGCGCCGTGATGCTGCTGAACTCATCGATGCAGCACACGCCCCTGTTAGCGTGAGCTGCCAGTGCCACAGCTGCGCCTACCGGTCGGCCAGCACGAGTGCACCGGCTTCGAGCATCCACTCACCGCCGTCCTTGACTGCTGTGCACGTGAGCCCAGCG
>JNBR01002438.1:10189-46911 GCA_002081595.1 Achlya hypogyna
GCCGCTGTGAGCTTGAGTTTGACCAGGCGGCCGCCGTGCCTCGTGGTGCCGATGCCGGTTGTGAGCACTGAGCGCGGACTGAGCTCCGCCGTGAAGCGCAGGAACTGCGACTTGCCTGCGTCGCATCAGCCACCAGCCAACACCCGCGCATCGATCGCACCGGTGCCAGGATCACCGATGAGCAGCATGTGCGAGTCGCCGCGCGTCTTCATACCGGTGGCGTCCACGTGCGCACAGCCACCGATGACTGTGAGCGCGACGGCGAGCTTCACCTGCGCGGCATTGGCGACCTGCAGAGGCGACGGTACTTACGATGAACATGCCGTAGACCTTCGGGCAGATGGAGGCGAGTATGCAGTTGCGACCGGCAAGCGGATCGGCGGCATGCATCTGCCAGAAGGCCTCGAACTCGCGACGCACGTCGTCCGTCACCAGCGCCCGCGTGGTGCCGCTCGCGCTTTTGACGCGGATACTGCTGGCCTGGAGCATCGTTTCCTACAACACGGTGCAGATGGCGGCGAGGCGCGAGTCGTACGAGGTCGCAGCGCACGTCCTTGATGCACGGCTTCCAGCACTTGAGCAACGTGCCGACAACAACGACGTCGTCTCCGGCCTTGACGCTGTCGACGAGGGGCCCTGAGAGGCGTGAGCTCAGTGAGGCAGCCAAGTCGCGGACCCTCCAAGATGACCATGATGGAGCGAGGAATGGAGCCGACGCCAAGCTTAGACACCTGCTCTTGGAGCTTGATGAGCTACGGGCGTAGGTAAGTCTCTGCGGCGGCCAAGCCGGAGGTACCTGGTAGTCGCAGCAGACCTTGTTGCCTTTGAGCTCGTGCACAGTGGTCGACTTGCACTGGCCGCGCGCGACGCAAGCTTTCTACAAGGCGATGGGTACGTCGGTGGTAAAGAGTGCAGCGTACGGGTATCGTCATCTTGTTTTGCTCCTCGGGCTTGGAATGAACCTCCCACGTCGTGTGGCACTTGGCGCATTCATACTGCCGGACCTTCTCGAGCATGCGCGTGAGGCCGATACGGACCACCGTGCCCTCGATGCCCATGAGACCCACGGCTTCTTTGCTCCGGAGTGCTGACACACGCTTCTTGAGGCACGGCGGGACGTTGATGAGCTGCAGCGTCGCTGGCTGGCCGAACGCCGCCTGGAGCACGGGTAGGCACAGCGGTGGGTTTTGCACGAGAAGCGTCGCGAACTGTGGGCAGCGGCTTAGAAGAATCTGTACGTCTACTTCGGGACCCGGGTACAGCGCAAAGAACGCGCCCAAAGCATCCTTGTACTGGCTCAACCCCGCCTCCATGACAATGCGATCGAATGCCAAAATGCGAGTTGCGTGTGTGTAGACCCCCTGCTGAGGTCAATCCCATGGTCGTGTAAGCTCTCGAGTCGCAGCCAGGATTTATAGAAGGCCACGCACGTCGTGCCACCAAGCGACTCATGTGCATGGCCGTTCGCTAGACTTGACCAACTGTCTACTCGTCAACGCAAGCTTCAGGATGGTACCAGCTGAACCTTTGATGAGGCGGTTGAAGATCCTAGTTAGCGTTGCAGTTGCCTTCAGGCTGCATAGTGCGCGCATATAGAAACATGCAGCGATGCGAT
Source organism: Achlya hypogyna (assembly GCA_002081595.1). Lineage (NCBI taxonomy): Eukaryota > Oomycota > Saprolegniomycetes > Saprolegniales > Achlyaceae > Achlya > Achlya hypogyna. The sequence goes on from JNBR01002438.1 coordinate 11,805, forward strand.
TGCTGTGTGAACGAAGTCGCAGGCTATCGAGCCGCACGTGCTTCACGAAGCCGATGGGCAATGCTTGCAGTTGCGTGTGCTGAGACTGCGCTTGTCCGGATACGAAGGTCCAATCCTCCGGATGTCGAGCGGAATTGTCAAAACGGTCCCCACAAACCGACACGGCGCGATGGCGGAGGAGCCGGCCAAGATGACGTACATGGACCAGCTCAAGGCGCCTGGCGTGCTTGACCTCTTCAAGACGAACCGCACTGTGGAACACCTAGAAACGATCCATCGGCTCAAGCAGGTACGCGCGCGATCTGGCGGTACGCGTCGACCTTCATTCCGGGTAGGAATACCGGAACAGGCAGCTGTACGAGATTGGTGCCTTCGCCGTCGCAATGGTGGGCATTGTGCTCATGCTTGCGACGAACGAGGTTCTCATGCGAGAGCAAACAACAACGGCCCCTGCAGCGGAAGTCCTCAAAGCGGGCACTTCGGTCACTACGGTGCTCCTCCTTGCACTGCTCGTGCTGAGGTACCAGTCGCACACAAGCATCTACCAGATGCAAAACATCCTCCCCATGGGCACGTCCATGCTGCGCGAGTATTGGCCCGCATTATGCATTGAACTGCTCCTCTGCGGCTTCCACGTGCCACCCGGCATCCACGGAGCGCTCCCGATGCTCGAGTTCCGCTATACACTTAACCCGAACTCGACCACGGGCATGGACACGTGCGTCCACCCGCGCAACGTGCACATGACGGTCATTGACGACGGCTGCTACCTCGACTACATGTATACGTACGACACCTTCGGTACGCACCGCTTTCGACCTGCGTGACCTCGCAGCCAGGCGTGCTCATGGTCGTGCGCCTCTATCTCTTTGGCCGATACATGCGCAGCTCGTCGCCGCTATACTCGCAATGGGCGTCGTTCATCGGTGAGCGCAACCTTTAGCCGCGCTCACCGCTGCCCTAGGCACCCTCAAGAACGTGAACGCGATGGACCCATTTTTCCATTTCAAAGCCATCTTCAGCACCAAGCCGCTGCGGCTGGTGGTACGGGCCTCTTCTTTGCCGGCGCCTCTGCACTGCTCCTAGCTCCCACTGCTCTTCGTTGTGACGTTCGTGACCGCCGCCATCCTGCGCATTCTCGAAGTGTCGGCGCCATCTTTCCAGGCAGACCGCCTCATCTTCTTAACGTAGACCGACCCAGCCGTACTTTATGAACTACTGGACGGCTGTGTGGCTCACCATTGTGACGATCGTACGTAGCAGCCTCCGGTGGCGCTAACGGCGGCGCAGACGTCGGTCGGCTACGGCGACTACGTGCCCGTGACCAATTTGGGTCGGCTTTTCATGGCCTTTAGCGGCATTCTCGGCGGGCTGCTCATCCTCTCGCTCGTCCAGAGCATCTTCTTCGGGGCACTTGAGCTCACGGAGAATGAAGCTCGCGTCAAGCTCATCATCGACAAAACGCGCTGGGAGAAACAGCGCCGAGAGGCTGCGGCCGGCCTCATCCAGACGCAATTCCGGCTGCGGCGGCGTGCGCGGCAGCAACTAGACACGGCCGCGCTTGCGTTCCAGCTGCATGCGTACGCTCGCTGCCCCGTCGGAGACTCACGCGATGTAGGTACATGGACCAGGTGCACCAGTTTGCGCGCAGCGAACCGACCATGGCGCCGACGTTTGAAGAGGAGATGGACGAGCACATGGCGCGGCTGCTGCGCAAGATGGATGCGCGACAGGCCGCGGAAGATGCCATCTCGGCGCGCGTGCAAGCCAAGAGCTGCGAACTCAACCGCCTCTGCGACCAGCTACTTGTGGACCTCGCGCGGTAGGCTATGCTAACGCAAGGAAACGTGCTGCGTGTGCTCCGCTCGAGGTGACAAGGATGCGGGTTTGAAGCAGCGATGCAGGCGCGGGGGCTTCGGGTGGACTTCATCCAGGCCCTGGCGGTGCCCTGAGTGAGGCTCATAACATGGGATTGATCCGCTACTCTGGCGTCCTCGGCCCGGAAAGCGGGGCTGCTCGGATTCATCTGGTGCCAGCATGGGTGAGTCTCCTGCGGCGAAGTGCTCGGAGGCGTCTTTGTATCTCGGTGTGCAATCGACTTGCAGCAAACGATGAAAGCTTTTGAGAGAAGCGACTCGATCTTCGATGAGGCTCGTTCACACCTTAAGCCCCACGGCCCCACGAACTGCCAATCCTGAGCTCCCTTCTTTAGCCTTGCCCCCGCCCGATTTCGACGCTAGCACTGCGCTGATCTCGGGTCTGCTTTGCTCTGCCCGTCTCGCCTCATGATGCTTGCCAGCTTTGATTTCTCTGCGTTTGCATCGTCATGCGTTCTGGAGGAGGGCGACCGAGCTGGTCGCTGCCTCTTGCCCGAGCCGTTCCTGCACGGCGCTGCCTTAGTGACCTGCGGTTGCATGCTTCCTTCGCCTCTGGGGTCGACAACCTCATAGTCATCATGATTATGATTTCTGTGCGTGCCTGTGCCGTTTTGCTACACGTCTGTTTTATGACGGCATATTTCTGTTATGACGGATACAAGATGACATTTTGTCATAGCTGTCACAGTGGCCATGGCAAAATCCTTGACAGGTTCAACAAAGTGAATTTGCGGCTGGGTGGAGGCTGATCGCGCAGGATGGACCCCTTGGAACGCACGGAGTCGCTCCCAGCGTCGGACACCTTCGATCTCTATCGCTTCAATGTGCTGCTCAAGATGGGCAAGCTGCGCGAAGCCGTGGCGGAGCTGGATAAGAGTATCGGGCACGAGGAACAGGTACGGTCGGCCCGCGCAATCCTCGATCACCGCGGCGCGTGCTAGATTCGACGCGTGTACGGCGAGACTCAGCTCAAGGAGACACCGCTTTACGGCATCCTCGAAGGCCAGCTCACGGTCCCCCGCGGCGACGCACACGAGCTCCTCGAGCACGTGGTCATGCGCACCGTCATCCAGATGAAGTGGGAGGTCGGACACCCACCGAGCCTCGCGCCTCATCCCACATCTAGGCCTTTGGACTTCGCATGTACCTGGATCAACTACTCATGTACGCGCTGCTTCTCCTGACGATGACTCTGTCCGTGTCGATGGACGCATCGGGCGGGCCCACGGCGTCATTCCACACACAGATCTTCGTGTGGGCCGTGGTCGTCGCGAGCATCCTCATTGGCCTCGTCGCCGTCCGCTTCTTTCGCTACAAGCACAAGGATGCGTGGTTCGTGTGCACGGGTGTCGTGGTCGCTGTTGCAGCCGCCGCGCTCTCGGCCTTCATCGACGCGCTCGTTGCGGCCGTTTCATGGGAAACGTTCTTTTTCAGCAACAACGTGTGCCTGCTCATCGCCGGCATCTACTTCCTGCAGTTCGAACTCGCCGAACTCTTCGGTGAGGTTGCCGACGAGACACGTGAGCTGTCGCTGCCGTGCGTGGCGCTACCGCGGCCCGTGGCGCGCGGCCTCTTCTGGCTGCTCGTGGCGCCCGTAGCGGTCGTGCACCAATTCCTGCTCATGCTCCTCGGCCGCGAGCGCGCCACGTACTACCAGTCATACTTCAACAAGATCCAGATGCCGACCTTCTTTGTCGTTGTCGGGTACTCCGTCGCGCAGATCTACGCGGGGCCGGTCGGCGCGGACCGCCTTCTACTCGGGACCGTGCTCACGTTCCTGCTCTGGGCGCTGAGTGTGCAGTATCTCGAGGTGCATGGCACCGCGGGGTACCTGATTCCGATGATGCGCGCGATGATGTACGACGTCAAGCAGTTCCTGGCGTTCTACCTGCCGTTCCAGTGCGCGTATGCGTTGGCCTACTACCTGCTCTTCCAAGGCAGTGAAGTAGCGACGGACGCAGACGAAGCCACGGGCTACGCGACGCTCGTCGATAGCTTTCTGACGACCTTCCTGGTGATGCTGCAACAGATCAGCACGGAACCCTTCGACGCGCTGAAGAGCGACAGCGCACGAGCCCTTGGCTACACGCTCCTTCTTACACACTCAACGCTCGTGATGGTCATGCTGCTCAACGTGCTCATCGCCATGATGAGCCAGTCCGTGGAAGCGCGTATGGAGAAGGCTAAGCGCGAAGCACTCGTGAGCTTCGCGGAATGCGTTCTCCGCAGCGAAAAGACGCAGGGACTCGTGCCTCTTCCTGAGCGCACGCATGCTCGCGGCTTGTCGTCGATGCACATCCAGTACTCGACGCTCGACGGCTACGAACCCGAACTCTTCGGCGCCGCGGAAGAGAAGCGCCTGGGCTTTCGCCCGGACGACCAGTCTACGGAGGAGCGCCTCGACGAGCTGAAGGCGCAGATTCAGAAGCTCCAAGACACTGTCGAACTCCTCCTGCGGCAGCGCGCCGCCTAGATCCACCGCTCCTCCTCTTGTCGAGCAGGAGAGTTTAGCCGAGTTTAACCCCGTTGTTGAACGTTTTAAATGGATGAAATTGCTTTAACGCCATCATTAAATTCTGATTTATCTCAAAATGCACTTATTTCTCATGACCGTCTCCATGGAGTAGAGAATTCGATCGTCAATGAGACGCATAGGAGAGATGCCTCTTCACGTGGAGTTCCAACACGAGAATATCAAGTTCCGTCGTTGGATCATGTTGCAGGGTGCCACTGCACATGATTGTGGGCGGCTGCGCCAGCTGCCTTGCTCCTCATTGTGGCATTGGCCAGCTGGATCCCACACCCATGGCAGCATCGTTGACTAGAGCGCTAACGAAGAGCCCTCCGAAGGCCTTCTGCGCCAAGGAGTTTGACAAGTGCGTCCGACAACAACAATGGAACAAGGCCACGAAGATGATCCAACGGCTCGAGGCTCACAACGTACGCATTTACGACCCACCGGGCGCCTCATGCATACCTTAGATCGACCTCTTGGAGGGTGAGAACCTACCGCTCATGGACCGGCCGATCGTCCACATCCAGCGACGCCCCGAGCTCAAGGCCCTCCTCGGGCACGCTGTCGTGAAGAGCCTCTTAACCAAGAAGTGGCAGGTGCGCCCGAGCCTTGTCGCTTCCTCTCACTCATGCACGCACTAGAATTTTGGGTTTCGCATGTACCTGCAGCAACTCTTTGCGTACGGGCTGCTGCTCATGACGCTGACGCTGTCCGTGTCGATGGACGCAACGCCGGTGGCCACATACGAGGCGCAGCTCGGCGTGTGGCTCACAGTCGGCGTCGGCCTCGTAGTCCTCCTCTTTGCCACCTTCTTCTTCAAGTACGAGACCAAGAACTGCTGGACGGCGACGACAGTCGTCGCGGTTGCCCTCGCCATCTCCGGTGGCCTCGTCGCGCGCAAGGCCCTCGCTGCCGATGCCAACTGGGCGGCCTTTGTCCTTTGCAACAACATCGCCCTCGCCATCGTCGGCGCGTACTTTGTGTGGTTCGAAGTCACGGAGCTCTACGGCGAGACGACGGTACCCCAGGACGCCCACGCCCTGTACAAATACGTGGTGCGGCCGGCCGAGGGTGTCGCCGAGTTCCTGCTGATGCTTATGGGCCGTCCCCAGTCGCACTACTTTCAGTCCGACTTCAACAAGCTCCAGAGCCCGACCTTCGCCGCCATTCTCCTCTACATGATTCTCGAAACCCTCTCACCGGGCTCCCACACCATTCACACGTACCTCGGCACGCCCGTAACGTTCATCTCCTGGGCTCTCAGCGTGCAGTACCTCGAGGTGCACAACACGGCGGGGTACTTGATCCCGATGATGCATGCCATGCTGCATGATGTGCACCGTTTCTTGGCGTTTTATTTGCCGTTTCAGTGCGCCTACACATTTGCGTACTTCCTGCTTTTCCAGAGCTACAACGAGCCAACGTATGCGACGATCAGTCAGGCCTTTGCTACGACATTCCTCGTCATGCTCGGGCAGATCAACCTCGACCCGTTCGAGAGCCTGCCCACGACCGGCGAGTATGTGCTCGGCTATGCACTGCTGCTCACCCATGCGACGCTCGTCATCGTGATGCTCCTCAATGTGCTAGTTGCTATGATGAACAAAACCATGGACGACACGATGGAGAAGGCGCACATTGAGGCACAGGCCAGCTTTGCCGAGTGTATCCTTCGGTCAGAGAAAGTGCTGGCCCCGCCCATGCGCATGGACACGATTGCTGACCAAGGCACGAGTCACATGGTGTCGCCCATCATAATCGGCGACGGCCGCGTCGTGTATCCCGACACCCCACCCGAGCCGACGGCCGAGGAGTTGTGGAAAAGTCGGTTGCAGGGGCAACTCTTGGAGCTCAAGAAGCAGAACGATGATCTAAAGCAGCAAAGCCACGATGTCAAGACACAACTGGACGACCTCAAGGCGCAGAACGAAGCCACGCAAAGGCTCCTGGAGCAGCTCCTCGCTGCCAGGACCCGCTAAAATGATAGCAGCTTGCTTTTAATGTCATCTGCTTTAATTACCTCAATACGTAAAAGTAGTCTTGAGAATGCCGTTACAGTTGTCGAATGTGTGAGGTGATTTCTACAATTTTGATTGGTTGAGGTAATTGGCTGACATGATCTTGTACTTTTTAAGGGAAATAAGAATATCATTTTGCCTTTTGGTTAATTTCAACTTGAAACAAAACCCCAAATCACATTGCAACGCTGCTGACCTTTGCACGCGATTGTTCAAATTCAAATTCATTGCATTGGATTGTATCGCAAAGATTCACAGCAATTGCAGCATCAATACTAATAATAGTATACTTTATCAAGTTAGTTCTTCATTATCACACCAATTATTGAGTTTCAAATGCGAGTCACTAACATGTGGAAATTTATCAAGTTGAGTGGGAGGCGACAGGAAGCCTCATTTGCAGATTGCCGGCCATGGACAGACAATTCAGTTATGAGGTTCTTATTACCGCCCTCCGCCGGGGGCATCCCAACCGGGCCCTGAGGGAACTCAACAGAGTCGTCGATGACAATGGCCACGTGAATCCCAATGCTGTACGCGCGGTGCTTGCTCGGCTGGCGTTCTCACAGATCGTTTCTAGATGAGCCTTATCCTTGGCAACGACACCACGCCATTGCGCAACACCGTGCTCTTCCTGGCCCTGGCCAAGGACGAGCTAAAGCCGCTCTTCCGCCACCAGGTCATGATCGACGTGGCCAAGCACAAGTGGGCGGTGCGTCCTTTCCAATCCCGGGCGCGGCCTCATCCTCCGTCGTAGGACTTTGGTATGCGCAGCTACATGCAGCAGGTCATCGTATACTCGCTCTTGCTCATGACGCTTACGCTCGCCGTGTCGATGGATCTGAGCCCGGGCCCCACGGACGTCTTCCGCATGCAACTCAGCGTGTGGCTCAACGCTGGTGTTGCCCTCGTCATCGCGTTGATCGCGACACATAAGTTCGGGTACGCCACCAAGAAGAAATGGGCGTGGACGACGGCGCTTGTCATCGTCGTGGCCCTCGTCGTCCTCAACTACACAAAGGAGGCCATCATGGCCCGCGTCAACTGGCCGCTCTTCGTGCACTGCAACAGCACGGTGCTCGTAGTCGTCGCACTCTTCTTCGTCTGGTTCGAAGTCACGGAGCTCATGAGCGAGGCCGGCGAGCGCTCGCCGGGCGAGTCCGTCGTCGGCTACTACCTGATGCTCGGGCTCTCGGCGGTGGGGCAGTTTGCCACGATGCTTGTGGGTCAGCACCAGGCGCTCTACTTCAACTCGCTCTTCAACAAGCTACAGCTACCGACGTTTGTCGGCATCGTTGTCTTTGTCGTGGTCGAGACCTTTAGCAACTTTTCGGACGACGTTCGTCTCTACCTCGGCACGGCGCTCTCATTCCTAACGTGGGCCATGAGCGTTCAGTACCTCGAGGTCCACGACACCGCCGGGTACCTTCTGCCCATGATGCGCATGATGCTTCACGACGTCTACCGCTTCTTCGCCTTCTACCTGCCGTTCCAGTGCGCCTACGCCTTTGCGTACTTTTTGCTTTTCCAAAACACCGATGAAACGACGTACAACACGGTCGTGAGCGCTTTTGTCACGACCTTCCTCGTGATGCTCGGGCAGATCAACCTGGACGCGTTTAATGACCTCCCGACGCCGTCGTACGTCCTCGGCTACATCCTCCTTCTCTCGCACGCGACGCTCGTGATCGTGATGCTCCTCAACGTGCTCATTGCCATCATGAACAAGACCATGGACAACACCATCGAGAAGGCCAAGCGGGAGGCGCGCGTGAGCTTCTCGGAATGCATCTTGCGCAGTGAAAAGATCATGCGTACCACCTGCCGCAACACGAGTCACGCCCAGAATATTGAAGAACTTGAGTTGATTGCCCCTGGTGTGCTCAATCTAGCCCCCGACGCCGACGACACGACCGAGCTCGACGAAGAGCCACCGATGTCCTCTGAGGATGCCGCGCTCGCCCAAATGGAGGCCGTCCGCGCTGATGTCGCACGTCTGCTGCAGCTGCTCAACGCACGCCAGTAGGTAGACGACAACCATGACGTGTAGGAACGCTATAATGCATGTCTGTTTCGTCCATCCGCATTCGTTCGCATCCTCAAAGGAAGTGACTGACAGAGGACACTAGCTAGCATGCCTTGGTTTTTCCAGATAAAAACTTGGTTTTTCCAGATAAATCCTGGGTTTTTCCAGATAAAAAACTTGGTTTTTCCCGACGAAAGCACAAAAAGTCAATGAAAAAAATGGCGCTTGTGAAGGCACTCGACACCCCAGGTGATAGGGATGTCCTTGTAACACTTGTTGTAACACTTGTAACGATACGCAACACGTGTTAACGAGGTATCTTGGAGTGTTGTAACCGGGCAGCGACGTGTTAGAAGAAAGGTCGCCAGTAGCAAAAAGATGGCGGCGACGACACCTCACGTGGCGACACCTGCGCGCACACATGCGTTCGACCTCGTAGCCTTTGAGAAGGCAATCACGGGTAAGAAGATCAAGCTGGCGGCGGCCGAGCATGAGCTGGACAAGGCGCTCGACGACGACGACGAGGTAGCTCCCATGGCTCTCGGCCGGTGATGAAGTAGCGCGTAGCTGCGGTGGGTGTACGGCGTCCCGGGGGAAACGGGCCTCAACGAGACGCCGCTCTTCCTCATCCTGCAGAGCCCACAGTACAAGAACCGCGACGCTGCCAAGCAGCTGCTCGAACACCCGGTGATGCGCAAGGTGGTGATGCTCAAGTGGAAGGTGTGGCGTTTTTCTCGGCCCTGCTCACGCCTTCGTAGATTTTTGGACTGCGCATGTACATGGAGCAAGCGCTCATGTACTGTCTGTTGCTAATGACGCTGACGCTGTCCGTGTCCATGGACGCCACTGACGCGCCGACGGACTCGTTTCCTACGCAGCTCGCCGTGTGGCTCAGCATCGGTACCGCGCTCGCGCTCACGCTACTCTCAACCTTCTTTTTCTTTGCGTACGAGCGGCGCGCGTGCTGGGCAGTCGGCACCGGTGGTGTCGTCGGCGCCACGTTGCTGGGGCTGCACCAGCTGACCCCGGCTCTCGCTGCCGCGACGTCGTGGCCGTGGTTCGTGTTCGCCAACAACGTCGTACTGGCCGCCGTCGCGCTCTACTTCCTGCGCTTCGAACTCAACGAGATGTTCGGGGAGCTCAGCGAGAGCCACCGCGAGTGGGACTGCGGCGTGGAGAACCTCGACTACCGCGTGAAGAAGGCGCTGTACTACCTCGTCTTTGCGCCGTTTATGGTCATTGCTCAGTTTGTGCTCATGGTTGCGGGCCACGTCGAGGCCAACTACTACCAGTCCGACTTCAACAAGGTGCAGCTCCCAACGTTCGTGACTCTCGTGGTGTATGCGATCACAGAGCTCGTCGCGCCGATGCCAGACGCCTCCCGGCTGTACGTCGGTGTGAGCCTCACGTTCCTGATGTGGGCGCTAAGCGTCCAGTATCTCGAGGTGCACGGCACCGCGGGGTACTTGATCCCGATGATGAAGCGCATGCTTCATGATGTTTACCGTTTCTTGGCGTTTTACTTGCCGTTTCAGTGCGCGTATGGCTTCGCTTACTACCTGCTCTTCCAGGGCTACGACGAGCCGACGTATGCGACGATCAGCCACGCCTTTGTCACGACGTTCCTCGTCATGCTCGGGCAAATCAACCTCGACCCGTTCGAGAACTTGCCCACGACCGGCGAGTACGTGCTCGGCTATGCATTGCTGCTCACCCATGCGACGCTCGTCATCGTGATGCTCCTCAATGTGCTTGTCGCCATGATGACCAAGTCGGTCGATGGCGGTATGGAGAAGGCCAAACGAGAGGCGCTTGTGAGCTTCGCTGAATGCGTGCTTCGGAGTGAGAAGACGACGGGCCTCATGGTGCTGCCGCGTCATGCCCTGCGGAAGCGCAAGCTCACGGAAATCGACCCGCTCGTCGACGGCGTACCGCCCAACGTGTACCTCGAAAGTCCGGCCGAGAGAGAGATCGAAGACGATGGACTTGGGTTCAAGCCTGACGACAAGTCCAGCGACGAGCTCGTGGACGAGCTCACGCAGCATGTGCAGGCTCTCGAAGCCAAGATCGTACAGATGGAGCACGACCGCAAGCGGGATATGGAAGAGGTCCTCCTTCTGCTCCGAGCCCAAGCGCGCACGCAACACTGAGTTGCCACTGCCGGATGTGTCTGCCACGCAATTCATTGCCATCCATCTCAACATGAATGGATTGCTAAGTAACAATGATGGACGTGTCCCCTGGCGCCATGGATGGATGACAAAGGCACCTAGCAGTGGCTTATATAAAGACGGCGTGGCAAGACAACAGCGCAAGTACTCATGTCCCGTGCAACCCTTCCTAGCCCCTGAGGCGGAGCCTGGGTACTCGAACGAGGGCTGCGGGACTTGACATCTTTCTTCCGCAGCTGCCTGCCAAGTGGCGGCCGATGCGGCAGGAGACTGAACTGCCGGAGCTGTTCTCGCTGCGATCTTTGCCACACTTTTCGAAAGTATCTTTGATAGTGCGTTAAACGCGTTTTATCCCTGGCCATATCGAGCTTGACGTCAACGTTGCTGGAACTGCCAGTGTCGAGTGGGATAGGAAGCAACCTCGATGGCCGACGGGCTGCTGACGGGGGCTACTTCCACCTGACGGCTCTCGAGCATCCATGTTGTGACAATCTGCCCCTCAATGCGTCAAATGTGGTCGCTCGCTAATCGTTAGCATCGACAATACTTGATGGATCTCCTGGCACGATCTTCGGCTCTGGCCCTTGTGAATCGCCTGGTTCTAGTCGCGACAAGCCGCGGGCTTGATGGCATGAATCTCGTGGCCACGCAATTAGCCTGTGTCGAATGTCCTGGTGCAGGCGGGCTCTCACGGCGGGGACTTGTTTAAACGACTGTGTTAAATAAAAAACGTAGTTGAAGTTGAATTCACGGAGGTGGGGCCATGGAGGACTTTCCAATCGGCCGCATGGAGTTCGTGCTGAGTCCGCCCTCGTTCATCGTCAAGGAAGCCGAGTCGCTTGAGGAGCCGTCAGACCACTTCTCAGTCGGCGCGTTCAACCGGGCCGTGGGCGAGAACGATCTCGTTCTTGCCGTGAAGGAGCTCGACAAATGCAAGGACGACCCCAACGAGGTCATCGACCCGAGATGCCTCGATGTGCTCATGAGTTGCATAGCTGGCACGCGTCTACAACGGACTTGGAGCCGATGGTTCTGTGAACCAGACACCGCTCTTTCACATCCTCGAGCCTAACCTCCTCGTGGGGCAGTCGAGCGACGCGGCGAAGAAGTTGCTCGAGCACCCATATGTGCGCAAAGTTGTCATGATGAAGTGGAAGGTATGAGGTATAATGCGCTGCGTCATCTCACGGAACCCACAGAACTTTGGTCTGCGCAACTACATCGAGCAGCTCCTCCTCTACTGCCTCCTCCTCATGACCATGACTCTCAGCGTCACGATGGACCCGGACCGACCAGCGCCAAAGTTCCGTCTGCAGCTTCTTCTGTGGCTCAACGTCTTCACAGCCGTCAGCAGCGCGCTCGTGATGCTGCACTTCTTCCGATACACCAAGCGCTTCCTCTGGGCACTTGGCACCTCGGTCGTCCTCGGCGGAACTCTTTCGCTGCTCAACCTCTTCATGGGGCTGCTCCAGGACAACGTACCGTGGTGTGCCTTTGTTTGGGCCAACAACATTCTTCTCGGGTTCACGGGCTTCTACTTTCTGCGCTTCGAGCTGCATGAGATGTTTGCCGAAGTCGCGCCGCACAACCGCAGGTCGGGGCTCGAGACCGCTTGGCTCATTGAGCACCCGGGTGTCGACCTGGCCTTGTACTACTGCGTCTACTGCCCCGTCGCGATCGTTGGCCAGTTCATCGTGATGCTCGTGGGGCGAAACCAGGCCAAGTACTTCGAGTCGCACTTCAACAAGGTGCAGTTACCGACATTCGCCCTTCTCGTTGTCTACGTGCTCCACGAGTTCTTCGCACCCGGTTCGTACCACTTTCGCCTCGTCGTGGGGACGATCTTGACGCTGCTGCTGTGGGTCCTTGGGCTCCAGTACCTTGAAGTGCACCGGACGGCCGGGTATCTCATTCCGATGATGCGCAACATGCTCGGCGATGTGTTAAACTTCCTCGCGCTCTACCTACCGTTCCAGTTTGCGTATGCCTGCGCCTACTACGCGTTGTTCCAGCAGGAAGTGGCGCCGACGTACAACACGATTGAGCATGCCTTCGTGACGACGTTTTTGGTCATGTTTGGACAGATTGACCTCGACCCTTTCGAGCAACTTGACGACTCGACACAGTACGTCCTTGGCTACGTCCTTCTGTTGTCGCACGCTACAATCGTCATTGTCATGCTCCTCAACGTGCTCATTGCCATGATGGCTAAGACAGTCGACGGCGGCCTGGATCAAGCCAAGCTCGAGGCGCTCGTGAGCTTCGCCGAATGCGTGCTACGAAGCGAAAAAACGCAGGGCCTTCGCCCTATCGACACGCTCGGTGTCACGGAAGAGTCCAAGCTTCTCCTCGATGAATGCCGAGAGGTCGAAGACGGCGCGACCTTCAGTCTCGACGGCCCGACTGCAAAGGAGAGCCTCGACGACCTCAAGAAGGACATGGCCGACATGCGACGCGTTGTGGACGAGATGCGCCAGCTTCTCCACGAGGTGTACCCGGGCCACCGCCCACGCCCATGAGCCGGCCGCCAACCTCGTCGCCTCGCAAAAATTTTGCTTTCGAAAAAACACGATCTTCCTTCAATCGGAATTCTTCTATCCAAGTACTTTTGGTTCACTCTGGCACCAGTGTGGCGCCATGCAGGTACTCGAATACGCGAATGGGACCCGGCAGCTCGCTTATTGGGGGGACTCGAGCTTCTGCAGCACGGCCGCCGTCTGCTGCTTGAGAAGTTTGCGGATCGTGGTCGCCACCTCCTTGCCCGTGAACTCGCCGTCCTCCTCAAAGGCGTCTTGGCACGCGAAGTAGATGTCGTTCATGAGCACCTTGACGAGGTCGGTGGTCGCCGCCTGCTGCCGCCGTGCCGTCGCTGCCGCCTCGTCTGCGCGGTCGAGGGCGTCCCGCACTTGCGCTTCAAGCGCTGTCTGCTTCTTCCGCCCTTCACCACCCGCGGCCACGAGCTCGTTTAAGTGTGCGATGGCTTCGGCCGCATCCCGCTCGTGTGCTTCGCGTTCCGCGAGCATCTGCTGGCGTACACGATCGGCTTCGTGTTGTGCCGCCGAAACAGCGTCCGCGTGCCGCGCGTCCAAAGCTGCAACTGCCTCGTCTTTGGCTGCCAGCTGTGCCACGAGCGCCTGCTTCTCTTCCGCCCATTTCTTCTGCGACGCGATCGCCACAGCCCGCGCCTCTTCCACCTTGGCCTCCATGGCGGCGACCTCGCTGGCCGAAGCAGTTGCTTGCTGCAGCGTATGCATCGTGCGCTGGAGTCGCTGCACCTCGTCGTCGGCCTGCAGCCGACGCTGGCGCTCGTCGTCTGCGCGGCCAAGTGCGCGCGTGGCATCTGATTCCAGCTGTTGACAGCGCTGCTTGGCATGGTCCAGCGCCGCTTGCAGTGAGTGCATCTCGCTTGCCGCCCGTGCTTGCGTCGACGACTGCTGCAACAGTCGCTGCTGGTCGCCGTGGGCGCGGTCGAGGTCGTCTTGCAGCTGCTCGTAGCGGCGCCGCGTCTCCTGCAACTCGTGCTCCCGCGCCTCAAGGTCGCGCTCCAGCTGTTCGTTCTGCGCCAGCACCTTCTCCAGCCCCTTGAGCAGCGACTGGTTGCCATACGAGCCCTCAGCCCGTCGCCCGTAGCCCGAGACGCTGCCGCTGCGGTGCGCTGCCTGATTTAGCAGCCGGTCCATCTTGGCCTGCAGGTCCAGGAGCAAACCTTCCATCGACAGCGTCGACCGCGCCACTCGCTGCAAGCCGGCGTCGAGTTCTGCCGTCGCCGCAGCAAACGGTGGAGTGAACGGCGGCGTCGATGCGTATGTGGCCGTCGTCGGCGTAAACACGGGCGCGGGCGCCGGTGCAAACGACGGCAGCAGCGGCGTCGGCTCGAAGAAGGCAGCAGACGGCGGTGCATGCAGTGACAGCGGTGGGTACATGGCTGCCGCCGACTGTCGCGGCGGCGTCACAGGCGCCCGTGGCGCTGGCGTCGGTTGCGATTGCGGTTGCGTCGGTTGCTGGCGGGCGGCCTCTTCCCACTCCTGCCGCATACGCGCCAAAGCAGCCTGTTCTTTAAGCAGGGTTTCCTTCTCCCTTCGAAGAGCGTCGAGCTCTGGGGTCGGCTCGGACGTCGGCGTTGGGCGCGTGGTCGGCGTCGAGAGCGGCGTCGCGAGTGCGGTCGACGGCTGCGCGACAGGTTCGGACGTCGACGGCTGGACCTCCATCGAGGGGCGGTGGGAGAGCGGCGTCGAGAGTGCGATCGGCGGCTGCAGACGGGACTCGGACGCCGACGGTGGGGTTTCCATCGAGGAGCGGTGGGAGAGCGGGGCCGGTTGAGTAGGCATTTGGGGAAGCAGAAGCGCGCCACGGTTGCTACCAATGCGCGAGAGCGCGGCCATGCGACTCACGAGGTCGTCGTGACGCTCTTCCACTGGCGGCTGCGCGGGCTCGGGCTCGGGCGACGGGCGGCTTTTCTCTTTTTTTACCTTGAGGAGCTCCACGGAGGCGAGCACAACGTTGCCAGCGACCTGGAGGTACAAAAAGCGCTTTCCGCCCTTCTGCATGCCGAGCAAGGCCGTCGAGATTCCTGGGATGCACTCGGTGCTGATGTCGCCGAGGCGAACTTTTTGAAGGTCTGTGGGCGTGAGCACGGGTGGAGACTGCAACAGCTCGGCAGGGTTGGCCTGCGCGTCGGACGCCTGCCACGCCTCGACAGAGATGCCCACAATGTCGCCCATGGCCACGGCGTAGCCTTCGCCGACGACCGTGTCTTCGAACGGCATCGAGTCGTCGGTGAACGCGAGGTGCGCCTTGATGGCCGCGACCGCGAGCAGGAAGGCTTGCACGGCGGCGTCGTCCTTAAAGCGCATCGAGTAGTTTTTCGTTGGGCCGATGTAAAAGTTGACGTAGTGGTCTTGCTGCAACGTGAACTTGAGGTGGAGGTCTGTGAGTGGGGCCGAGAGCAGCTCCTCCCGCGCCGAGTTGTAGCACATGAGGCGGTAGGACGTTGGCGCCGCGAGCAGAACAAGACCCAAAGGTCCTTCGGCCAGGGGCTTGTGTGCCTGCGTCGCCGCATCGTACGCGAATACGTAGACACTGCTGTTGTGCACGAGCGCCTCGTCCGCCATGATGGGAATTGCGGCAAGAACCCCCACGTCACAACTCCGGTTGCTATCCGGATGATCTAATCCGACGCAACTCACCAAATCTTTGCTGCCGACGCCAACCGCGCTTCGGGTCCTCGAGGCTGGCATTGCATGAGCGAAGGCCCGCTACACACTGGCGTGCAAGTAGATACCTGGCAACTGTGCAGAGACCTGCACACCACAGGCTGCCGCAGTGCAAAAGAAGCCCGAAAGTGCCTGCAACCGGCAGGACCTGGTACACCTGTCCGGCCTGGTACTCGACCATAGCACGGTGAGCGAGTGTGCATTTCCTTTGAAGCACGATCTTGTTGCTCACAACCTCGAGGGACTACGTCAGCGACGCAGGTGAAAGCTAACCCCGAGATCTCGTGGCCAAGCTCCATGACCAAACATAGTTTCTCGCGCAATGACCTGCAACGTGGTCACCAGAAGCAAGTTCGAGGACATCGCCTATCTTATTCCATTGACTTATCTTTGAGTCGCAACAGCGGCTCACTGCGCTTTGGGCTTGCTGGAGGTCGAATTGTGCAGGGGGGCAAACGTGTTGAGGAATGTGTAGCGCGAGAAGATGACAAAAAGGCGCCGGAACCACACGAACTGGCTCACGTGCTGCGCCATCGCAGCGTGGTTGACCCATGGCGCGATGGCCACCACCGCCGTCTGTGACGGCACCGTGAACACGGCGTCCAGCGCGCCGAGGTACTTGTGCCAAATGCTTACGCTCTCGAGACACCACGCCTGCAGCCGCGGCAGGCTCTGCGCCAGCGCGTGCTTGACGCCGCGGTGCACCGAGATGTGGTTAGGGTGGCCCGAGATGCCATAGTCGTCGAACGTAAAGATCTACGTGCGAGTGGGCAGGAGGCCCGGCAGCCGAGATCTTACCGTGTCGATGCCGTGCTTTTCGACATGCGCGAGGGTCGTCGACGCAACGTCAGCCTCGGTCCAGATTGACTTCATACCATCCTACGCGAGTGCAGAAACAGCATAGCGCTGGTGGGCGTACCTGGAAGCGGGGATCCTCGAGTACGGTAAGGGTGTTCGCTTCCATGCCGAGTTCATGCCAGCAGGCAGCGAGCTCTTTAGTGCGGACAGCTCCGAGACCATCGTAGTTACCTGACTAACGTGTGAGAGATAAAGTATTGACGAAAAGGATGAGGACCTGACGAGAGGCAGAGAAGGTGCCAGCGGACGAGCGGGCGCAGCTTCAACAGCACGGGCACGAAGAACATGCTCTCGTCGTCGGGGTGGGCGACGACAAGCAGGACATCGGCCTTGGGCTTGGCGCCATGGGCTCGGTGAGAGGCCACATCTTGCACGAAGCCGTCGCTCTTCCGCGAGAGGTAGCTCAAGGCGATGGCGGCCGAGACGACCGCCGCCAGCACGGCCGAAATCCAGTCCATGGCAGCCCCAGCACAAATTTCGATTTCGCCCTCTGATTGGCCAAATCACAACCGCGGCAAATGGCAAATATAAGAGCAATTTGCCAAATTTACTAAATTAGGCGTGAAGAGCCGAATTTAATGGTAGCCGTTTTGACACGCATGAGGTCGAAGGACGTTGCACCTCGGAGACTGACGGGCGGACCCGCTGCAACGAATGCAAGAGCTCCCTTTCGACGGTAAACTTAGCTGCGCGTCGTCAACTGCGCGATCGGACAAGAGATATGTTCCGATGACACTGCAGAGTCATATGCATGTCCGTCCTTTTACGATGCTAATGTCGCGATCTGCAAATTTCGTGTCATGTCGCGACGCCGAGCGAACCCGAAAAGCGTGGCAGATGCCACCTCGGAGCAAATGCCAGTGGAGATCTTTCGACAATGGCAAGCGGTCCGATTGCGACGGCCAATACGGCGGTGCAAGCGCTCCTTCTGAGCCACATGGGTCTCGGCCCCAGGTACAACTACCGATCGCTCTTCGCGTCGCCCGAGCTGGCGTCCCTCAAGCACAAGCAGTCTCTCCTGACCCACGCCTGCGTCACGCGGAGTGCGCCGGTGCTCCTCGATGTCCTCCTTTTTCTCTCGCACACCATGTCGGAGACGCTCTTTCATGCCGAGTTGCGTCTCCCCAAACACACCCTTGCGCTCGATCACTGGGCCAACCATCTTCGGCAGCAGCAACGCATCAACCACGTCTGATAGCGCACATGGTGGTCGCTAATCGTCGTGCGTAGGCTTCGATATTTGTGTCGCTGCGAGACTATCCGCTGATCGCTCTCTACAAGAGCGTCGGTCGCTACAGCGAGATGGCCGCCGAGGTGACGCGGCTTATTCTGGCGCAGACGGACGTGGCGCGAGCTGGGCGCTGGGTCGCCGAAGCCGCGCTCATCTTTGCCGAGAGCGACCCGGCCGCCACAACGTGGCTGCATACGCAGCTCGGTCACTACGTCTCGTTCACACAGCTGCTGGCGGCCACCGAAGCGCGGGACCAGTGCGTTGCACCGGCGGCGCAGGCCAAGGCGGGCTACTGCGACAAGCACTCGTCCAAGGGCGCAAATGGTCTTAACTGGCACAAACGCTACTTGGTGCTGGAAGCCAACCGCTTTTGCTACTACAAGCATGATCTCGAGAAAATGGAACGCTCTACGAATCCGTTCCTGGACAAGAAGCCCCGCGGGGACCTGGCTATCTCCCAGGCCATGAGTGTCCGGGCGACAACGCACGAGTCGAGTACCAAGGCCAAGCAGCTCGCGCGGCCATACTGCATTGAAATTCTCGTGCATGGTGAACCCGTCGTTCTCTTCGACGCCTGGTCGGAGGCTGCGCAGCGCGAGTGGCTCGCGGCGTTCGAAGCTAACCTCCAGCGTACTCAGTTTGACCCGGTCTGGCTGCGCTTCCCCCGCTCGTCCGTGCTCGGGATGACCGTGGCACAGTTCCTTCGCTACGCCATGCTCTACCCAGACGGCGCCAAGGTGCCCACCACTCGCCAAGTCCCCGCCTCATGTTTCGTAGAGCGACGATGACAGTTACGTTTGGGATTCCGCTCGGATTCGCAACCTCCAAGCGACGTACGGCATCGACGCGAACCGGATTCTGTATGCGTCCCTCGTGCACTGCGGCGTGCTCCAGCAGTGGGACGCCCTGGAAGCGCTCACGCGCCCCGGCAAGGTAGGGATGCTGACGCTGGCAGTGACTTGATCATGCGTTTCCCAGGTCAAGCGTCTTTTCACGTCTCAGCCGCAGTCGACGATCGGCTTTGGTGCTTTCTTGGACGTGGCCGTCGAGCACAATGCTCCGGCTCACGTTATCGAGGCCTACAAGACCGCATACACGAAGCAATCCAAGGGCTGGAGCTCCCACCACCTCGAGTAGAAAATCCACATGCAGTTGACTTGAATTCGCTGTTGCAGTTGAAGCCGTGGGCAAAAAAATAGGTCACCGCTCACCCTAGCGCACCCAGAGCCTCCACTAAGATCCGAGCGTGGACTCGCTCTTGCCCGTCGTCATCGGACGACAGCTCGAGTCGTGCAAGCGGCGCCTTGGTCGGCCTGTCTCGGAGAGGAGCCACAAGGACACGCCCCCACCGAAGCCGCAGGTGTCGCACTCATCCAGCATCCACCATGGGCGCCCCGTTTGATCCGTTCTTGCGGCAACCATCGCGTCATCTGGAGCCCAGCAGCCAGACAACAAGGGCCGGCTCGATCGTCGAACCTGCGAAACCCCATACCGCCAACAATCGATATTCCGCAGTCCTGACTGCGCCGTCCTCCACGCACGCTACGCACATGACCCAGCGTCGGCGAGTGTACCGAGAAGTCTCATCCTTCTGAGCGCGGCTCTCGAGAGTCTGCGGCGCAGCAATGGCGCGGTCTCGCTCGACCGTCGCGCGGCGTCGACGGCCGCGCTCCTCAGAGTGCATACACTGTGTCCTTCGATGCTCAAGAATGTTGTCCAATCAACGAGCCGGACTGTAGAGACACCTTTTTGACCAATGGCAACGCGGCTCGGGCGGAGGCGGGGGTGTCTCAGAAGCGGCGTCAACGAGAGGAAGACCAAGTGCGATGCTTCCTCACACCGAGCACGAGCGCGAGCCGTGTCCGTTCGGCTTCATCAAGGACGCCGACGGAAGCTGCGACAAGACTTATGCGTCCCTCAACCCCGAAAGCTACAACGCCTTCCGGGTGTGCTGCCTCGCCTTTGGCGTCGTGATGGTCGCGTTCTGCCTCGCCAAGCTGCGGGCCATCAGCCGCGTCGGCGGCAAGTACCAGACGATCGTCCGGCGGCCTGTCATGTCGGTCTCCTCGTCGTCGTCGTCCGGCGGCGGAGCGCAAAAGTCCGCAGGCTCGGGCATCCAAAAGGTCACGTATTGGCTGCTCGTGCTCGCATCGCTGTCGTTTGTGGCGCGGGCCGTGGATCCATGGGGCTACATGGGCATCCTGTCATACGTGGCGTCGACAGTCATCTCGGATACATGCACGGCTTGCATCTACAGCGTTCTGTACGTCCACCATCGGTACTGGCTTAACCGTGCACGTAGCATACTGGCCGTGTCGCTCTGGGCCCGAGTGGTCGTCGCGCCCAAAAACCTCGCCAACTTTGAGTACCCGATCCAGGCATTCCGCGTGCTCGGCTTCATTTTCACATGGGTCATCTTCGTGGGTATTGTGCCCGTGTCCGTCTTCTGGATCAGCCACGACGTGTATCACTCGGTGCACACACTCATCCAGTTCTCGATGGCGCCGTTCCTTCTCGCGATCATCGCCTTCATGGGTCTCGTCTTCGGCGTGCAGATCCACCGCCGCCTCAAGGAGATTCGCCGCTCGCAGGAAGCGACGTTAGACGTGGCGCGGCGACGCGTGGCGGCCCGCCAAGCGCTACTCGACCTGACCAAGCCTCCGGTCGTCAAGAGCGAGAGCCAAGAGGACGGCGCCAGCGTTCTGCCGCTCGACCTCGATACCAAGGAGGGCATTGACGCCGCAGCCAAGCTTCCGAGCAAATCGTCGCGCATCCTCAAGATGCTCTGCTTCCTCCAAGCTGTCTCGCTTATCGTCATCGGGCTCCAGGTACCTTTAGCTATGGTCTCGTAGCACATGGGCCGTCGTAGATCTACCAACTCATTGACTTCATCGACAATGGCTGCACGATGAAGGCGGAGTGGGCGTGTGCAATCGGCGACCCGTGCCACATGCAGATGAAGTTTCCCTACTTCCATGCAGCCCAGGTAGTCGCACCTGCCTCGTTGTTCACTAAGGCGATGCGTGTAGATGTTTGGCATCATCGTGATCTTTTGGGCCTTCCGGAAGACACGACAGGAAGCCCCACCACAGCCCATGCTCTCGCCCGACTCAGTGCTTCTCGACGTAGAAAACGCAGACCTCCAGACGCGCCACGTCCGGCACATGACCATGTGACTCGCCGTGGCTTATTTAACGTACTCGTTGGTGTTGTTTCGTTTGTTGCCTTCTACGGGATGTTGTCGCAGCCCCGCACAGCCGAAGACAGCCGCCATCACCTGGCATCCGCCTCCCGACACAGGTCCCATGTAGCTTCCATGGAGCTACAATCGCTTTCGGGGGGGGTCGCCCGGCCCGCGCGACCAGCCGCTCCGACGTCGAGCGGCCGTGGGGCAATCGTCGAAATCTGGGTACCGCGATCTGATTGGCTAAAAAGAACGAGGTGCTTGTGTGGAGCTGAGCTCACTTCCTCTTGCGAACGACCTCAAGCGAAAATGACGTTGCTCGGTGCGGTCATCGGCGCGGCCCTGGGCCTCAACACCAAGCTGCTTTCCAACGCGTTGCAGAAGGCCCCCTACATGCGCCGTACGCTTGTGGCGCATCCGTGGTCGTGATCTCATCTTGCTGCGTAGACCCGTGGGAACACCTTGCCTTCATCGGCATCGGTGCGTACGTCGGCCATGTCGCTGCGGACAACTACGAAACACAGGTCAACGATGTGGCTGCCTTGCGCACGATGCTGGGCAAGCCTGCCGAACGTAAATAAATCAATGTCATGCTTAGATGACGGTCGGGCTACCTACTCGCGTCTTGTCCCGTGTTGTTCGTAGCCAGCTAACAAACGCCGTGGCCTCGTCGGACTACAGACCACCAACATCGCCTACGTACAACGTACTGCTGTGCAACCCACTGCAGGGGCATGTGTCTACATTGCAACGCGCACAAAGCATTGAGGATATCTACATACATTAGATTAAGTGGTGGTCTAGCATCTACTGGCTCAAAGTGCGCTTGCGCTTCTTGTCGGCGTTCTTAGTCTTGGGGCCGCCCAGGAGCGAGAGCATCTGCGCGACCATGCCCTTCACAACAGGGCTTGCCGTGTCGAGCGCCTTGAGCTCATCGGCAAGCGCGAGCGCGTCGAGCGACTCGTCCTTCAAGTCCATGCGAGTCTTGAGCAGCGCTTGGCCGCAGGCCGCAACACCCTTGAGGCGCTTACCCTTGACCTTGCCGCTCGTCATAGCCGAGAGGCATGCCTTCTGTAGCGGCACGGCCACGGGCGCGAGAAGTTCCAGCGACATGCCCTTCGCCTTCACGAGCGCCGTGACGTACCGCACGACCTCGGCGCGGTTGAAATCGTCCACCGCGCTGTCGTCGATGCAAAGCGTCGCGAGCGCCGGGAACACGAGGGCCATCGCGGCAGCAGGAGCCTTCGCGATCAGTTCGTCCACAACCACGCGAGGCACCTTGCTGTGCTTCTTTGTGAGCAGCTGCGTCACAACGGGCGTTACAACCGCCGCCACATCTGCTGTCTTGCCACCCTTCGTAAGCTGGCGCACGAGGTACACGACGAGCGCGGCTGCGACCGTCGCCTGCTTCTTGTCCGTGATGCTACGGCCAAGGGTCGCCAGTACAGCCTCGAGCGCGCCGAGAAGCGCCGCGCGGTCGGTGGGGTGACCGTCCTTGCGCTTCGTGAGCTTGGTGAGCACACCGCCGAGGCGCTCGCTCCACACCGTAAGCTCCGGCGCAGCCTTCGTGGCCGTCCACGCCGTGAACAGCGGGGAGATGAGCATGGCCGCGTGGGCGCCAGCGCCCGCCGCGTACACATGGAGAAGATCAAGCACGCGCACCTTGAAGTGCAGCGCGGCCATCTTGAGCCGCTTGGCGTGCTGCTTGGCCTTCTTCTTTTCGACGACATTGTTCACGAGCGCCGAGAGTGCGGCGTCCTCACGCTGGAGCTCCGAGAGAGCTGCCTCCTCCGAGATCTCCTCGTCTTCTTCACTCTCATTTTCCTCGTCCTTGTCTTCCTCGTCCTCGGCCGCCTCGTCGTCATTGCTTTCAGCAGCGGCGGTGAGCTGGCTCGGGTCGATGGGCGCGCCTTCGTCGTCGTCATCTTCGTCGCCGAGCGAGAGCATCGCGTTTTCGTCGGGCGTCGTGACCACGTCGAGCATGCTCTGCAGACTCGTGGCGTCCAGCTGGTCCATGATGGAACGGAAGACGTGGTTGACGATCTCGCGCATGACGCTCGACTCCTGGGCGAGCATACTGAGCATCATGTCCGTGAGCACGGCAAGCGGCTGCGGCGCCGGCTCGTCCAACTTCTTGGCCTTCTTGGCCGGCGACTTCTTCTTGGTTGGCGGCGCATGCAGCTCCGTGAGGCAGCGCTCGAGGTCGTCAACGACGGTGGCGGCTTCGTCGCGCTGCGCCGGGTCGAGGAGCTGGAGGCCCACGCAAACACTGAGGAGCATAAAGCCCTTAAACTTGAGCTGCTCCTTCTTGTCGGTCGCCGCCTTGAGCTGCGCTTCGAGCCGCGTGAGTTGGGCGCTGACAACGGCCTTCTTGGCGATGTGCTCCTTGGAGAGCGCGTCTGCGAGGACGAGGTCCTTCTTGGCGTCCATAGACGCCCACGTCTTCCAGAGGCGGAACGGCACCGACTGCTCGAGGGTCGTATTCTGACCCTTAAGCGCGTGGCTGCCGAGGCCCATGAGCGCGAAGACGCGCTTGCCGCAAGCAGTCGTGACGGCTTCTGAGAGCGGGGGCTCCATGGTGGCCTTTTTAGCCTTCTTGGGTGCGTAGAAGGCGTGCTCGAGCATGAACGAGAGCACGGCTGCCCACACCTTGTCGTCGGCCGTGCTGGGTAGCACCTGCGCCGCCGTGTACATGGTGTCGAGGGCCCACATGCGGGCACCGGTGATGCGCTTGGCCTGGTACTCCTTGCGCTCCTTCTCCTCTTCCATGGCCATGACGGCCTCGAACTCGAACGTCTTGGGCTTCGTTTCGGGGCTACCAACATTCTGCGGTAAGAAAATGCAATAAGAATGGAACGTACGCTTCGGGTTCGTCAAGTGGGCTCACGAGGCTCGTGAGCGGGTGCGCAAAGTGGTGTTGCAAGAAGTGGTAAAACTCAAGCGGGTTCTGCGCCGCGAAGGTTTGCAGGCAGCCGACCGCGGCTTCATGAAGGTAGGTCTTCTTAGAGACCGCGTTGTTGTAGAGGCACTTAACGAAACGAGGGGTCAGGATCGCACGGAGCGTCGGGCCCGGGAGCTTGGCCACGAGCAGTTCAAAAACTTTGAAGGCCGTGCCGCGGCGCTCGTGTGTCGATGTCTCGCCGATAAGCATGCCGTCAACAAGCACGGTCCACGCCTCCTGAAAGCGTTCTTCGTCGAGCTTGGGGCTGCTGAGGAAGTGGTCGAGCAACCGGCGCCACGACGAGTGGATGCGCGGGTAGCACACCGTCGACGAGGTCTTGAGCGGCTCAACGAGGTGCGTCATCTGATGGCGGCCCAGCAGCGTCGTCGCGACGAAGCCGGTATGCTTCTTCTCGAGCTTGTGCTTGGCGAGGTACGCGTGCAAGCCAATGGCGAAGGCGACCTGGTCGGCGTTAAAGGCAGCGACGGGGCCTTCGAGTGCGGCCGTGAACACGGGCAGCAGCTGTGCGAAGGTAGCTGGGGTCATGGTCTCGACAAACGTCAAGACAGCTTCGAAGCACGACTCGCGGAACCATTTCTTCCACTTGGCCATGGTCATGAGCTCGTTGACGAGCACAACCACGAGCTCGTCGCTCTCGAGACGGCCTGATTGCTGCAGGGCGAGAATACCGAAGAGCCGACCAAACATGTGCTCGCGCTGCTCCATGCCCTTCATCGAGTTGGAGATGTCCATGATGCTCTTGAGTGAGGCAAAGACCTCGGCGAGGTCAAGCGACGGGAACGCGTGCAGCACGGCCGTAAGCGCCGTGCTGAAGCCCTGGCGAGCGGCGTCACGCGACGACGCCAAACCGCGGATGAGGCGCTTGAGTGTGTACGCGAGCTCTTCGGCGTCGTTGGCCGAGCGCAGGTGGGCCACGATGGCCTCGACGGCGGCCGTGCGCGTGGCCGCATTGAGTTCCGCGAGGTCCCAGAACACCTTGAGGAAGGACGTCCGGCTGTCGAGCTCCTGCTTCTCGGGGGACGTCATCGGCGGCGCAAGTTTGGATTATTGGTTCCCAGGCCGGTCCAATGGAAATTCGCACCAGTCATTTTGCACCAATCGACGCCCGTGGCACGCAATACGACCCGTTGATTGGGTGCCAAGATCTCTTGATACAAGCACTTCGATGTGCTTGTATCGCGGACCGGCACGGAATTCCCAGGATTCGTACAATTCTGGCGACCGGCGCGGCGACGCAGGACCAGATGCCGTCCACCGAACGTGGCGAACGGGCCCGTGCGCGGGGCGTGGGACGGCGCCCGGCAGTGCCATGTACACTGAAGAACGCCCAGACGTTGCCGCGAACTTGAAGCAGGGCGACCGATGGGAACAAGGCGCCATCGCCACGCTGGGAGTGGCAGCATAGACCGCGCACGGCGACGCGGTTGCAGTGACACATGGGCGGATCGAGCAGAATCGGAACGAGGAGCGGGCGGTCTTTGCCGCGGCGGTCGTGGTCTTTGCAACGACCGCCGCTTGCAGCTCCAACTTCTCAGACGTGCCCAGGTCGTCACCCGTGGGAGTGGGACCGGCAGTGCAAGGCAGATGGACCGCGAGAGTGTAGGTGGGGCGACGCATAAGAGAGCGTGGGGCCAGCCGCCGGGTACTTCCCGCCGCCCAGGAGCGGTGCCACCGCCGCTGAGGGGGATGGGTGCCGAATATCGAACGCACGCGCATCTCGCGCGGCGTGGCTCACGTTGGAGAAGCCGCGGTGCCTTCGCCATGCTACTCCCGCGTATCTTTTGCATGCTCAAGTGCCAACCCTCGCAGCAGCACAGACAGGCAGAAGACGGTGGGTGCTGCGGCTGGCGTGCGTCCGCGTGTTTCTCATGCGCCGCCATCTCATCCCTCCAGCGGCCGTCGTCCCGGCGCGGTTGCCCTGCAGCGTCAAGTACAACGAAGATGGCGACATTGACATTGAGGACGATGTGTTTATAGATAAGTGGATCGATAAATAAGAAGGTTTAAATGACACATTCCAGGGACCGGCCGGGCGTTTCGAGCACGACATACGCGTTGTGCGTAAGCTCATCGTCGTCGGCGGTGGCCTTGGGCGAAACCACGAGCGTCACCTTCTTGCCCACGGGGCGGAACTTGTTCCAGACCATAATGGTCACAAAGAGAACGCTCCCAATGCACATCATGCTCACGGTGAACGCGACGGACGTTTCAGTCGCGGCGAGGAAAATTCCACCGACAAGGAGAGCGGCCGCCGAGAGACCGTCGAACACGTACGGTTTGGCGGGCGGGTTGCGCCCGCGGTAGCGCACGAGAAGCCAGGCAGTAGACGTGCTGAGCGCCGTGGCGATAGCCAGGAAGGCCACAAAGAACGCAGCACTCCATCGCAGCGTGCAGAGAAGGCCAGCCGCAGCCACAGCAGCGGTGGTGGCTTGGGCAACGCGCAGGCCCAGGGGCACTCGTTCGGTGAGTGGCATGCGCGAGGGCGCCGAGTAGTTGACGTACGTGGTGGAGGTGGCCATGTTGCAGGGCAGAGGAAATTGCAGAGTGAGCTCCAGGGGCGGGCTCCGCTGCTGGTAACACTGCGAAGGTCGTCCCACGGTGATTTGGATCTGCACTTGCACTTGCGACATGTGGTGGGCTTAACCGGTTTTGCCCAAATTTTCAACGACCGGTTACCGTCGGTTAAAGGGGTTTTACCCTTCGGTTTGTTGAGGCAAACTGATCGTGTGCGGTCGCCAGTTTGCCCAGCTGAATGTCGTTGAAGCCCCACCTTGCCGCAGTTGCAGCCACCTGGACACGGACCAGACCTCTGGCCGCGCCAGGGCCCATGGTTGCAGACGCGCGCGCTTCTCGGCCTCGCGTGGTGTGTGTTTGACGTGTTTAACGCGGTTCAACCCGACCAGTGCTTATCCTGGTGTACTGTATCTTGGGGTGCTCCCGGATCTGAGCATTCGACCATCTTAGTGTTGCGCATGCCTGGCGATCGCCTCCTTTGCTATGCTCGCGATACCGCGACGCTGCGCCCAGGCTGTGCAAAAACACACACCACCTGTTTAACGCCTTGAGGGTAAACGGGTGGGATTGCCCTTGGTGAGATGCGCTGGTGACTTCCGAGGGAATTGTGGGCGGCGCCTGTGTCTCGGCGCCCTATCACATCAAACTCCACTTGTGACGCTGCCGTTTATATATATAAGGTCGCGCAACTTTTCAAGCCGAGGATTATCTGTCAGAAATGGTGCGAAATTACTCTTTTTTGGCCCCTTGCATTCGCGCCAGCACTCGTTTCTTCCAGTCTGAGTACTCTTCTTGGCTCGGGGGCGGCGTTGAGGGCGGCGCCGCTGGGGCCGACGCCTTCTTCTCGGGCGAAGGCGCGGCGCCTGTGCAACCCGTTCGCCAGTGATTTGGACAAGTAACGCACCTTGGGCGGAGGTCTGGAGCTGGATGAGCTTTTTGATTTGGTCGAGGGACCGGGTGGCACTGGCGCCCGTGGTGGCTTGGACCGGCACCGCGGCCTCGTCATTCTCCTTGTTGGCGGTGGCTTCCGGCGCACGCTTTCGCTTCCGTCCTGCTCCACACGTGCGCCACGTTCGACGGTGGCTACTCGTACCGATTTTCAAGCTTGCTTCCGATCGCGTGTAGCGGGACAAGGACAAGTCGCACACACGCTATGTGCGAGATTTTTCAGGCATCGCAGCTTGGGCTATCAGACCTCGATCGACGACACGACGCTGGCAAACTCGTTCGGATGACTGTACGTCATACGGACGAGGGCTGTTTTGTCGACTCGGTGCTATGCAGGGGTTAGAAATCCAGACGACGCCGAGGAAGCGAACGTGGGCTCGCTGGGCGCAGACGAAGAACACGGCGATCGGAAAGAGCGGCCGTGAGAAGTCCACTTGTTGCAGATTGCTTTTGGACAACTTGGCCACCATTCGATTCTATGTGTCGACGTGTGTCATACAGGCGTGAATTGCGCGGCGCAAGGTGCACCTTGTAATCGTCGTGGACGCTGGCAACGAAGTCCGTGAGCGCAGGACAGCCAAACTTCACGCAGAGCGCGGCCGTGGTGACTGTCGCGTTGTTGTTGGCATGAATCTTGAGTAGGCTGCTAATGAGCCGGACGCTCTGCTTATGTTTCGCGAGGCTGCGGCCTCCTGCAGCTGTGTAAAGCTTTTTGCTGTCGTACGGCTGCTGCAGCGTTTCGCACGCAAGCTCGAGGCACGCAGCCGGGCGGTCCAGTAGCGGGACAGCGCCGCTACCCTAATGACCGCTTCAGGACAAGAATGGATCCCATGAAATTCTACTCCGTGCATCTTGAGGTCCAACATACGCATGTACTCGGCAGCCTTTCCCGTTACCTGCGGCGAGAGGCCGCCGACTTTCGCCGCAAGGGCGTTAAGATCCATCGCTTCCTTGCTGCGTTGAGAACTGTGGTTTTGGCGCAACTTCGTATCCGGCCACTATCCGGATTTCATATCAGCCAGGACGGTAAATGGTGTGCACCCATCCACTCATACCTCAAAACCAGCACGCGATCACTCAAGACGCACCCAGCTTGCGCCGCAGGAGCCTTGCCATGCGAATTTGAACCGGGTCAGACCGATGCCGCAGCAACGTATCGATGCCCTAAGGCCATGCAGCGCTGTAGAACGTACTATTTACACTATTCCTAATTGCTAAAAATAGGACATTACGGATATAGTGTGAGATCAAGAGCTCCATTTTGCAGTTGACAAGCACATGGAGGGCTCCGGCAACTGCGCGCAGCTTCCCCAGGAGCGCGCACCTGCCGGCGTCGTACTTTTGACCATAAACATGCACGCGCGGTGCTTGGTGGACCTTAGATGTGGGTACAATCAGGCTGTCGAAGGCCTCAGATTAGGTTTTGCTGGGTTGTGATTTGAACTTTGTACGGTGGCAAATCCTAATTGGGACAAGGAGCGACCAGGTGGCGATCCATTGACTGCTTGGCACTCTTCGATCACCCTCGCCACCCGCAGCATGTCCACGGCGGCCCTCAAGTCCCTCTCGAGCCTGCGCTCCATCGGCCAGCAAACCAGTTTCCGCGATCTCAAGTCGAACGTCGCTGCCAAGGCGGCTGCGGCCATTCCGCTCAAGGAGACGACGCGCATGATCCCGCAAGTGTCGAGCGGCGGCAGTGTCTGCGCCAACTTCGTTCTCTTCCTTCTTGGGCTCATTGCCATCGCGCCCTTCGTGCTCGTGCCTGGTACAGCCACCCGGGCCTCGCCACCCTCATGCGTTGTGTAGTGTTTGTGTGCCTGAAGCTCGACCACGATGTCACTTGGTCGTGGGCGACTACGCTCATCCCGCTGTGGATATGCAACGCGCTCGTGCTCCCGTACCTCGTGGCCAAGAACATGGCGCCCGTCCAGCTCGACTCGGCTGTGACGGAAGAGACGCCGCTGGTTGCGGGCAGCGAGAACGGCAAGACGATGGCCGAGGAGGCCATGGAGTCGGCCAACTGCTTTGTGCACACGTACGTCCGCTGGCAGCGGTAACGGGCGCTAACGAGCAGCTAGGACGCGCAATCTGGCGCTCATTGCTTACCTGACGGCGCAGATCTTCGTTGTTCTCCGCCTCGACGGCGTCGTCACCTGGCAGTGGCTCATTGTCTTCATCCCGTACTACGTTGCGAGCATCCTGTCTTGCGAAGGCTTCGACCTGATCCAAGCGCTGTTGATCGCCGCCAAGATGGACGGCATGCTTGACGCGTCCTGGTCCATGGTGCTTATGCCTTCGTGGATCGGTCTGGCCGTCTTCCTTATCTTCCTCGTACGGCCTGCCGTGAGGTTCTTATAGCTCATACGGACTGTCTAGCCGGTGCAAACGTACTGGGCGTTTAAGGCATCGCCTGACGACGATGAGACCGTCGAGCCCAAGTCCCGCGTTTTCCGCTTCTTCATCGCCTTCGGCTTGTTCCTTGGCCTCGTCTTCCTGTCGTCGCCCATCTTCGTGGCCATCTACCGTCTCGACTACGCGACCTTCTCAACTTTCTACATTGCCCTCCCGTTCTTCGTCCTCGTGGGCATTGCCATCTTGGTGGTACCCTTGACCCTTCCTGGATATAACCCGCTGATGCTCCCATTAGAGTTTCGCGTCGGTCTTCATCATGAAGTCGGAGCCTCAAACGACCACGATTTACGTCACCACTGCTGACAATGAGTGCTAAGTCGAGTTTGGATCGCCGCTCACGAACCGAACTTCCGTCAATGTATCTTCGTTCGTGTCGCTAGTGGACCCAGAGAAGTATTTAGAGCCTTACGCTCCTGAGGACACGGTTAAGTTGGAGCTCGCAGCAGCATTGGCGGCGGCCATGCTGGCTGCCGGTGGTCATTCGTTGCATTCGTTGTTGGACTTGACACAGGGGGCAGTCAAAAGAAGTCTAGATATCCGGATGCCATTGGTCAAAATTCGAGCCAATGGCATCGCAGGCATCCACAACCAGGCAGCACCCAAGGGAGCATGGCAACGGAACTGCCGGCGCCACCGGTCTTGGCCGTGCAAGACGACAATAGCGGTGTGCAGGCGCTCATAGATCGAGCCACGCCATATATTCCGCGGATCATATATGAGAGCATGCGTTCGGACGCTGCCTTCAAGTTCTTCCTTTGTGCCTACGTCTTCTTTGTCGTGATCCTCGCTGTGCCCTTTGTCCTCGTTCCCTGTATAGCCCTCCAGCAAACACGCGATGACTCATGACGATCTAGTGCTCATTTGCTTGAAAGTCGATGGACTCTTGGTCTCATCGTGGGCAGCAGCACTGACACCACTGTGGGTCTCGGACGCATTTTTCCTCCTTCTTGTATATGTGTTGACCTTGATCAAGGACGAAGATGCCAATAAGCCAGCCCCCGAAAATGATAAAAGCCGTGAATCGGCGGCAGACCAAGTTACGACCGCAAACGACGGAGCTATCGTCAACTACGGAACCACAGACGCCTCTGCAACAACCGATACCAGCGTTGCGCTTGCTGTCACGCCCGTGACGTACCTCACCAAGTTCGCACTCACCACCACGAACAAAGGTAACGTGTCGCTCGTAGGCGGCAGTTTTACGGCGGTATTCTCGAAGTCATCTTCCATATTGGCGTCGCGCTTCGCCTCGATGGCGTTCTCCGCTGTCCTTGGACGTTGACCCTCGTGCCCTTTGCCCTCGCCGACGTTGTCAACGGCCTGAACCCTGCATCGATTGGCAACACCCTGCAGTACCTGCTCATCTTCCTCAAGCTCGACGGGGTCCTGCACGGGAGCTGGGCAACGATGCTGCTGCCGCTGTGGATCATTCTCGTGCCCGCAGTGCTCTTCATGGTCCGCTCCACACTCTCCATCGCAGGTTCAAGTGCATCGTAGGTGGGTGCTATCGCGTACGTTGTCAACGAAGAGCGCGACCTCAAGGCGGTGGTTCTGGGTATCGTTGGCCTCGTCGGCGTGGCAACAGTCGCCGCGACCCCCATCCTGCTCGCCCAGCGGCTGGATGGGACTCGGTCTTACTCGGCTCTGGAAGCCTGCTTACCGTACTTTGGTGCTTGCGTCGCGTCAATAGCCGCGGTACGAACCTTGCTGCTAGGCCCTCTTAATGACTTGGCGTAGGGTGCAGGACTCGTCGTTATGGTGGGGGTGCCCACGGCCCTAGAAGAAGACGCGACAGGAGGCGACGCTGCTTAGTGTCCGCCTTGATTTGCAATGAGTTCGTCTTCCTTGAAACAACGACTGCTGATGCGCAGGAGGCTCTCGACACAACCATTCGTAGGCTCCAGAAAGACTTCAAAAATTGCAGGTTGACAGCTGAAACGTGTCATTTTCATTGCTGTGTTGGTTGGATGGGTTGCCCAAACAAGGGCTACAATGGTGCCCCCTTCGTCAGCGATGGACAACTAGCGGTAGCTGGCTCCAATCTCCTCCATGGTGTTTGTGATTGAGATACCTCACGTGCGAAGGTTCCAAAAGGCGTCAGAGATGCGTCCAATGATAGCAAATCTGCTCGCTCACGGCAACGAGCGTTCCGGGACTGGTGCGCCAACCGATTAACAGCATGACTGTCGCCTCAACGCTACGAGTCGCAGGCTTCACATTTCTACCCACCAACATATTGCCAGATCGTCATGTACAAGCGACTCACCAGTGCAAGCTTTCAAAGTTCCGCTTTCGTGGACGCAACGAATATTCGCTGACCACGCATCGATGTCTCGCCATTTTCTCGTACTGAACAGTTGTGCCAGCCCGCTTCTTAACGAGATTTCGCGTTGCTGCTCCTGCGTTGCTTGCGAATGCTGCGGGTTTGCCGAGAAAGATGGCACTGCTGCAAGTTTCACTGAATCCGGTGTTGGGGAAGACCAATTTGACCTCATGTTTGCATTCGTTTTCCTAAGGATGGGCGCCCATACTTCCCAATTTCACTTCGGCTTATCATATCTATGACCGAGCTTCCATCGCAGACCATGCTTCAAGGCCGCGTGGACCCCATCAAGACAGTCTTCTGCGCCGCAGGGCTGCTGAAAGAATCTCAGCAATTTACCATCGGGGTCGGCGTCCGCATGTGCTTTTGTCTTAGCGTGGCCATCACAATAGCACCACTTTTCCTCTTTCTTTGTACGAGCTCCGTCCTTCACAACAAGCTCAGCTTTCTTCGTAGTGCTGGTTGCACTGAAGGTAGACGCAGTTCTCGATTGGAGCTGGTCCAGCATGTTTGTTCCCCTGTGGATCTATCATGTCGTGGGGTTCGTCCCGTTCGTACTCTTCACAGAATCACGGTGCGGGTCGTGTCAAGCTCACTCTTTGACGTAAGTCGGTTTTGATAGATGCGCGGTATTCGGGCACCTCTTGGTTGTTACGGGGCATTTGTTCATTTTCCTCCGTCTGGACGAGCTCATCAACTGGAAGTGGAGCCTCATTTTTCTTCCGTTGTACCAGAGCTTTGTCTTCGACTGCTCGATTTCCAACTTCATGCCTGCCTTGCAGGTGCTCCTCCTGGGCCTCAAGCTTGATACGCTCATACACTGCTCTTGGTTCGTCGTGTTCCTGCCGACATTTATCATCGCTGGCTTCTGGGCCACCTATCCTGTAACTCTTTTTGTCTTTGAGGTGTTCTCACTTGTACAGGTCGTCGCAGCGTCAAAGGCATCTGGGGAGAAGCGCTTGACAGAGAGCTTGTTCACCTTTGTCGTCTCCGTGACTTTTGTGACTCTTTTGTTTGGGCCGAGCTTGCTCGTCGCCCTGCGGCTGGAAACCTATACGTTCTCGACCATCTTCATCGTGCTCCCGTGGTTGATATTAATCGGTGGTGGCCTTCTCTGGGTACGAACGCAGCTTACGGTCTTCCAGAAAACGTCACGATGTTGTGTAGTTATCGTCATCGGTGTGCATGGGACTTGAAAAAGCATCGGCCTCGAATGAAGACAACGCCTCCTCGACGGCGAGCTACGAAACCGTTTGATTTAAGTTGCACGGCGGCGGAGAGCCAACATGTCAATCGTTGTTAAGTTTAACATTCGAGCTTTGACTCGAGATTCATTGAAACTTCATTCCACGCAGCTGTTGTCTATCTTGGGACATCAAACCGAGTCGTTTGTCTTTGGCACGAGGCTCGTCGTCTCGTCCGTCGTCACAGCGTCCGAGTCGCCTTTGAAAGCCACAAAGACGATGCCGCATCCGCCCTAGATACACCATTAGACACCGTACCCAGAATGATCGAATGCTCACAATAAACACCACGATCGCATACAAGACGATCCACGGCAGGCAGATCCACATCGTCGAGAAGATAAAGTACTGGAGGCGCAGTACGATGAGCAGTTGTGGGCCACCGAGCAAGCCCACGAAGAGAAATAAGCCCGCGCCAAGCGACAAGGATGTACACCAAGGACGCGACTCCCCTTCATCCGTTTGCATGAGGAGTAGAATGACGGTGAGACCGAGCGGCTACAATTTCTAACATTGGGTTTCGTCCATGGATGTGGTACGTACTGCGATGAACATCATGAAGAAGATTGGCAACCACGTCGGCAGCAGAACCGTGACCCAGGTCCAGTCGATGGAACTGTCGAGCTTCAAGCCGATAAACACGACCTGGAGGGCTTGAAGGATCGACTGCGTCGACATATTGACGATGTTGGCGGCGCAGTACGGCAATAGCACGTGCGTCCAGCTCCAGTCGATGTGTCCATCGAGGCGCAGAGCAATCAGAACGTATGCTGCAAGAGAGCACAAGACACTGAGCACAGACGACCTACGCACATGCAGCCTAAAGGTATGGGCGACAATGCGAGTACCAGGTTGCGATCTTCTTCGTAGGCGAAGATTCGGTGGGCTCAAGTTGTACACTCGCGTTTGTTGTGTGACAATCGGTGCTATCGGCGGTATTCGTTGTGGATGCTTCGCTTTTCTTCAGATCTTCGACTTGCGTCAAGAACATAGTGACGAGGATAAAGATAGCAGTTGTAATCCAGAGCGGCGTCAGGGTCGCAACCCAAGTGGCTTTGAGCTCACCCTCGATCTTCCAGCTGATGCAAACTAGGCGCAAATAATTTATCACGCCACTACAACCATCAAGGGCGTACTTGGGACGAAAATGAACGGCAGTGTTAGCGCGACGAAAGCAACGAAAACGCTGAGCTTAATGCAAACTCCATGCGGGCTCGTGAAGAAGCTGGTGGCAGACGAGGTGATGTAGCCCGTGAGGCCACCAGTGTCCTTGGCTTCTTCGTGGAGCTCTGCGAGGCTGGACTGGCGTCCGAGACTCTGCATCGCACGCAAGGTTCGCGACGACATGCTGGCGACGGATGCAATCGGGAAGTGGCGGGGGCAGTCGGCGTCGACTTCGCGCTGATTGGGTATCGCTTTTATGACGCGGCATTTGATTGGCTGTATTCATTGACAACCTTACAACCTGCGCAGTCTAGAAACACGCAACGAATATTGGAGTTTAAAACAAAAGAAATTAATGTTGTGCGAGCCAAATTGGCAATTCATACCCCTATTTGTACTACTCAGTTCCGAAATTGTAGGTACAGTAATTCCTGGACTAAATACGAA